>JAQFXZ010000426.1:0-19940 GCA_034694025.1 Ceratophysella scotica | reverse complement strand
CCAAGAACAGGATCCCGAATTTCTTGAGCTCGTCTGCAATAACTGAAGCCTTACTCAGGGCAGTAATAATATTACGGCTTGGTGTGGGTGTTTTATGGGCTCCCGAGATAAACGTACGAATTAGCCGGCAACTGCCTCTTGCCCTGACGGAATTCTAAAAACAAACTTCATTTTTTCACAAGAATATTTGGAAATAACCCAAACCTAACCCACCTAACTTACATTGTTTACTATTTCGTCAGAAAACACCTTGGATGTCATAGATTTGGATCTGCAGAGGGGACAATTCTGTGCCGAGAACGGACTCGAATAACTGTACTAAATCTGTCAACACAGCAGTAGCTTATAATTTCCTTTTCAGATGCGTTTATTGTAAACAAGTATCGTCTATGCGTTAATTGCCGCAATTTTATTCTAACATATCCCAAAGTCAATTTTATATATTGAATAGCGAATGCACCTGCCATATGACAGCTCAATACCAAACGTCATCTCTACAATCTGAAGCTTCTGACTTCTGATTGCTAAAAACAAAGGCCTGGCTTTTCTCGCCTGGTTGGTGTCGGACGTTAGACCGCGTTTGAAAAACAGATTTAGCGTAAAACAGCTTTCTTTATATAGCATAGATCGAGTGAGATCGAAAACTCAGAAAGGGGGAATCCCTCTTCTTGTTTATGGGACCAACTGCACTTTGACATTTACCGCTTTGTTTTTTTTTGCTAGAACTTCTTCCTAAAACTAGGAAACTGGGTTTCTAGATAGTGTATGTGCCCTAGCTTACTTACCACGAACCACGTCGGGTGTGTACATCTACATATTACATATATAAACTATTTAAAATTTGAGTTTCACTATGAGGCAAGGTCGACTGAAACACACACTAGGAGTGTGTATGGTATAAAGCCTAAAATTGTTTATTGCCAAATAATTTAAAAAGCGGTTCTGGTCTTGTTGTGGCTGCATTATTATTAAGATTCTAAGCATCAAATGGAAGATCAGAAGGTCTGGTGTTCAGTGCTCGTCTTTGTAGTTTTGTTTATGATAACTATTTTCCCTTGCTGAGTGAATATTAAGTGGAACTCATCTCGGAAGAAACATATGTGGAAAGTCATTGACGACTGATGCTTCACGTCATTTTCCGTCTTCCATTCAAATATGTTTAGAGCTGAGCTTTGAATACAAACTTTGGAGCACTTTAGTGGGTTGGGCTTGGGCATGACACTCCAGAAATTCCATTTTGCACGGCCTTCTTCAACGCGTCAATAAAAGGACTCGAGAACTGAAGGAACGACATATGCTTTCTATTTAGGATCTTCATAGCTTGCAACCCAAGGTGGGCTTCCTCTGTTTTCGCTATGTAACCATTATCCGCCTCCATAACTTAAGTACAGTCTTGATGTGAGTATTTTGAACACCCGTGAAGCGGATCAGAAGATCTTCACTAGTGGCATGTAGAAATGCTTGACTACGGTCAATGCCAGGCGTCCAGCAACCAGAATGGCGACTATGCAAATCAGTACGAGAGAATACACTCTGACCGTTTCATCTGGGTAGCTCACGAATCTCAATCTTCCGTATACACTCGAAAGTAGCCATAGGATAACTAAAGGAAACAGTTTTAAGTTATGCACAAATTCGCATTTTCACTTCGTTCAAGAGTTTTCAAGTGCTTACTTATGAGTGGAGTGAGAATGTACCGGAAGTACCGATCCCAAACCAGGAGTTCCAAGCTGGTCCATATGGAAATGAAAAATGTTACACAAATAATGGACACGGCAGCAGGACTCGGATGCCCGTCCAACGTTTCTCCTTCCGCTTTCCCCAAAGCACAGCTAAACTTGATGAAAAAATCCAATGTTGTCCAGGTCGCATAAGTTGCGATGCCGTTTTGGAAGAGTATTCGGTAGCACCACAAATCCAACGTAGCATCGTGATATAGAAGTGCCGTTGCAGCCCAAAGCCTGCCAGAAAATTCAAAGATTACAACTCTTAAGCAGCAGCGAATTGTATAGTTATTGAAACGTTCTAAAATCATGGTATTTATACCTGATTGAGAAGAGGATAAGAGCACTCCAGTTGACTATTGCAAGTACGGCCAAAACAACTGCGGATGCTACCCATTTCTCATATGCCCAAAGGAAGAGGTAGCAAATATGGAAACAATAACTAATGGAAAACACGGCGCATATTTCCACCGTGATCACGACTGGGTTGCAGTACAATGGACCATCCACACTCATCCGAAAAATGTTTAGGCTACCTGTGTGGATCAAATAACCAAGAAATGCTCGTATTATTTTAAAAAATCTATGTTTACTGACGTGATTCGGGCTCTTACTGTAAATGTATGCTAAGGTCATCCAACAGTAGATGACACTGTAGAACAGAACGTTCACCCAGTTGTACGGAGTAAATTGGGTCATGCAGCTCTCCGATATAACTTCCGTCCCATTCGGAAATAGTCCAGCTAACAAAAATATAGATAAAATTTGTTAAATGAGCTGATTTAGGAACAAGAGCATTTTGAAGTAATGAGCAGTATTGGTCTCCGTATTGTTTCCGATTTGGTTACGAACTAGGATGACTGTCACAGAACAGCTAAAATACAATACTCAAAAATTGCCACTTCCCTGCAACAAAGGAGACACTTGGGTATTCTACACTCACCATATTTAGATAGATTCGATGAACTAGCCTATGCCAATTGCCAATTTGTGGTCAATTCTATCAGATTTCATCGCAAGGGTTTAAGATCTAATCCAATTCCTACCGAGTCTTTAATTTCAAAGCCTATCGACCAAATTGACCATACATTGGGAAATTGGCTTATGATATACCATTAATTTGACCAGGATGGTTTAACACATTAGTTTGTTTGCCTGGTCATTTGCGCTAATTAAGATTTCTGACTTCGATTCTTTTAAATTCAGTTCAATTTGATTTTACTTTGTGTTAATTTTTTTGTTGACTACTTTAAATATGGCGTTGAAGGTACAATATGGGTCTGGTTTCAATAAGCTTTAAGTTACCCTTTTGTTTTATTAATCTTTAAACCTGCTGATAATTGGCTTCAGGCTTCCAACTCGTATTTACCGAACTCGGATTCGGTGAAACAGTTTTGTGGACGATACGGATTTTTAACGGTCAAACCATTTCTTTGGGCTTTATTGCCAATTTTCACTTGAATCGGACATGAGACTGCAACTGTAAACGAGCCATAAGTAGGATAACTCCTGTTGTTTAAATTAGATTGGCGTTACCTCCATCCGGCGTCAGAGCTAGACTGCCGAGAATCATTGTGACCAAAAATAGGCAAGTTGTAAAGACGAGGGAGCCCAAAAGCAGGTAATTTCTTTCCGTCATTTTTCTTACGACTTGAATCAATAATCAATACGAACGAAGGGAAATGTTGTTCACTAGCACTTTTCCAAAACTAGAGCACCACTGTTAGAATGATTCCGCATGCTTCTGTGTAAAGAACTGATAATGGGCTCCGTACCTTACACTCGATGTTTCTGTGGAATAATATTTGCAATTTGAGATCAACACCGTCGTGCAGAGTACGGGTTTGTTTATATTAGACACCACCCGTTCAATTGTACCACAAGGAAATACTGTCACCAGTTGCCACTAAATCTCTCCTAACTACTCCAATGAGTAATAAATGGAGTTGATAATGGCGCAGCTGATAACGAGTCGGACTGAGTGTCAGACGCCTCAACGTCAACAGACTGTCACCCACATTAAAATCCATTTCAATATTACAAAATGCAAATATGTTCATTTCCATGCTTTTGTTGGAATAGCTTACAATTAATCCTTTTCAATGCTGCAAGTGTGTTCATTTTTTGTCATTTTTAGTTACAATTGGTAATCATGGTACAATTTGAAATTCGGTGTCCTCCAGTCCAGGTCATATTCTGATTGTAAATTGCAACTTGCAGATATTTGAACTTGATTGGTAGCAATAATTCCAAATAAGCTCACACACACAGAGAAGTCCTTTACCGAAAGGCGAAAACTGACAGTCGCATTGGCGACGCGGGTGAATTAAACTAACTCAACGACTATGTCGTCGAAGTTGAAAAATTAAATACTTTTAAGAAATTTTGTAGATGTGAAAAGTACGCAGGTGAAAAGACTTGATGATCTCAACAATTTTGGAATACCTTTAATCCGTCCAGTTTAAACTTTAAACTAAGTAGACACAGGAGAACCATATATTTATTTTGTATATAGAAGCATTCCGTCCGGAAATTCCGCTGGACTTTACAGGGAAATGCTAAACGACGTATACCTTATTTAATTAAATTTAAATCGCAATTATGTATTTAATTGGCAGCGTTGGGCAACAACAACATACACACTATAATGCATCAAATAAGTATTGTCGTTACATGCGACGATCAGCGTACAACGTACCAGTGTGGATGCAAGCTTAAAAACAGGCGACGCCTCGAACGAGTTACTGTAGTTGCTATGTTATTTTATTCCTATTCGTGGTATACTCAATCTGTTTTTCATAAATTGCTGAGAAGAATTCCAAAAAGTTACAAACAACTGCGGCTCTTCAGCTCTATCTAATCTTATTGAATACTAATATCATTCCAAGGAATTTTTGATGTTGCCTAATGATGCGTCGTCACCGTGTTTGTTCTGATAGCACAGAATAAAGGCACTGCGTGCTTGCGTCATCGCGTGGTGATTTCTGATGGATAAATCATAAATACACTGATAGTGTGAATGACGCTTATACTAATAGCACACGAAGCTTGGCACGCGATTGATGCGAGCCAATATCCCAAAGCCATCATGGTAGAAGACTCTATAGTACAATATATTTGAACTGCATAAGTAAGTATGCAGTGGCTGAATTGTGGAATAGTAAATCTGGAACAAAATTCTATTAAATAACGTGCCCAAACCCTCCTGTTCAATCATTTTGAAGCAGAAACAGCAATTTTTTTTAACCCGGGACACAAGCCACATTCAAAATCGGATTATTGGTAACAAGAAAGACAAAGCAATACACGTCCTTTTTGGCTTCTGGTATGATTTTCTCGGAGAAGGGGGCGGGGGACATCGGGCCAATATGTCACGGCGACATTGACTTCTTTGAGTTTGAGTTTTAGGTGCTAAAATGAAGGAATTACTCGAAATTAAAACAATAATGAAATTCTGAAGCATTTCTGAAGCCTTCAAGTTGTTTCCGCTATCCTTGGGCAGGGGTCTCCTTTCCCATTTTGACACAGCATCTTCCTTCGTAATTTCCATTTTTATTTCATGTGTGTTGCCTTTCAAAGGCACTCAAAAACCGGACCAAAATTAGAACCCAGTTGTACGTACATTCAGGCAAATACTCTAATTTGATCAAATGAAAGGGGGCTTTAGGCGTAACACCTCCACCCAATCGCTGTATCACCTCATCTTCGTCCAATTTTGTTAAAATCACGAAATAAATGCAATCATTATCAATAAAACACTATCACCTATCAATCCTGCTACCACCATGAAGCACCAGGTTCCAGGTTAGCAGAATTGAACCGAATGCCGAATGCATGAAAATCTTTTACTTCACTGCCATACGTGGGCAATGGATTGAAGCTCAGGGGGGGGGGGTCGGAATAAAATATATCAAAACCCAAACCGGCCTGGCTACCCCCATTGCCCATGTCTGTTCGCTGCCAATTTTTACACACGATGATCAAGTGGCGTTGTGTCTTATCTCCCGTGTTCCTTTTTCATATAAGATCATTCATTCTTCAGTGGATCAATGCAGTGATAATTGAGAATACGGTGATAATTAAAATAGGAAAATACAATGGACAAATTGGTATAAAAACGACACCTTGAGAATAAGCGCTCATGCTTCATGAACTGGGGCTCTTAAATCACGCTTAATAAGGGTTAATTGTATTTGATTTTAACAAGAACAAGGACTCACCGAATGAGAATCTGACTCAGCTCATGTGAATTATGAATGACGCTAACAATACGTATGAGCACCATCACACTCCTTGATTCAAAGTCTCACTGCAATATTAATGAATTTATTACCCTATTTAGGCAAATGCAGTTTACACAGTATAGCTGCTTAGTGAAATCTCGGTTTTGAATTCGGCTACCTACCAAAAATAGAATCCAAAACTGATCAAAAGCTCAAATTACAAAATATGGCAACAATGACATGACACATGCCAGAATGACAGCAAAGTGTAATATAGAATTAAAGAATATACTATTGTCCTAGTGAAGAAATCGGGTGAACATGGTAAGCGCTGGTAAACATGTATTTTGCAACGGCCCGATTTTCAGCAAAAGCAGAACAGTGAAAACAGACGTTAATGCTTTAGGTGAAAATAGACTTCTTGACTGACGCACAATGAACGAAATATTTTGCATGTTCAACATGGATAGACCATCGGTTCACTTGGCATAACTTGGCTTAAAAATATTTTCTTAATGAAACGTCCCTTACCAAATTTTTGGCTCTCAATGACGAAATATGGAAGGCGTTTAATGGTTACTTGACGGATGGCTGAAAGGCTTCACCCGGAATTGCCCAAAACCAATTATGCTAGGTTTCTTTCTGTTTTTACATACAGACGCAGAAGATAATTGGATACGCAATTTATATCGTCATACGATTTGTGTATTTTGATGATATTTGAATTGAGTAGTTTGGGCCAAAAGGTTGCGATTTGCGATTGTGGAACATAATTATTTCAAAAGTGCATGAACCTCGATAATTCTGAAGGCACCAGAACACTAAACAGATTTTGGTAATTCTACTTCATCTCTCGCTCGCTCGCTTCATTGAATTTAGTGAAATGAAGCTGCTCGGACTTTTGGGACATCTCCAAAAGCTTGGCTTGATATCAGCAAAGTAACACGCAAAGTGACGTGTGTGAATTTTTTAAGTTTCGATTTTCTCTTGTAATGAATTCGTCAAAGCTGCCAAAAATTCGGAGGCGAGGCATTCGTGAAGAAAGATCCGTTCTGTAAATAAACACACAGAACACTCATTTCATGAATCTTTCATGCGAATAATGTGAGCTTCTGTTCGGAACGGTTCAAAACATTTTATGGGTCACAGTCACATGAAGTAGAAATATTTCCCTCAAATCTTCGCCCCACTCACTCAAGGTTATGTAATTAGCAGTGCGTCGTGCGTCCGCTGTTGAATGATTGGAGTCTTTATTTCCAGCTGACGAACTCAACATCTAATGACTGCGTTGTTTCAAATGAATTTGCATTGATTGCCATGGTGTTGGTGTCATGTGCGTATGCCTTTCTTTTCCGTCATGAATTAATTGAGCATCAGCAGTTTTCGTAACTTTTCAATTAACCCTTTTAATGGAATACGCAGTTCAAGGTTTCAGTTAATATTGGAATGAACAGCAAACAGCACCATATCTAAACACTGACACAGAAATGGACTTCTCATTTTTTTAAACAAATAATCGTCGCTCCGGGAGCGACATACGATACATGAACAATGAACATAGAGCAGTTAACTTCACGTCATAATACGATAAAATATAGAATTTAAAATCTCAAATTCTTTACAGCATCTGGAAACATGGAAGACCAGGATATTTGAAGACTATTCATTCGGAAGACATTGAGTTGAGAAGACATTAAGAGCGTCGGAATGCAGTTTTCACTACACGAATTGAAATTAGGAGAGATTTCCAAAGCACAAGTACTTGACGTAAGTGTACTCATCAATTCCATGGCTGGACCCTTCACGGCCGAATCCAGATTCCTTGATACCACCAAAAGCAGCTTCAGCAGCAGATATTATTCCTTCATTGATTCCAACCTGTTAAGCAAAAGTTAATTAATGGAGTACTGACCAAAGAAGAATCGAGTGTTGAAATAACCTTTCTAAACCTACCATTCCGTATTGTAGTTCTTTGGAAACACGCCAAATCTGAGACACGTCATTGCTGAAGAAGTAACCCGCCAAACCACTCTTGGTGTCATTGGCAATTGCTACTACCTCCTCTTCCGTTTTGAAACTAGAAACAGCAGACACAAGCTTGAAATCACAATCAAATCGGCATTCTGATGAAATTCAGCAGAGCGATTTTCTAACCTTTTGACTAGAGCAACCGGTCCAAAGACTTCTTCCTTGTAGCACTGCATCGTTGGGTTGATATTTGTCAGCAAAGTGGGCTCGAAATACGTTTTCCCCAACGAATGAGGTTCACCACCCACAACCACTTTGGCTCCTTTTGCAACTGCATCTTTCACCATGGAGGACACCTGTGAAAACGGAGCGTTCAGAAAACATTTCACATGCTTAAGGGAGGTACCCTATTGCTTTAGGTCAATTTTGGGTAACTTCGAATTACAGGCACGAATAAAACAATCAATTAGTCGGGGAACTTCGGATTAATTCCCTGATTTCATACCTTACTGAACTGAGCTTGGTTGATGAGTGGTCCAAGTGTCGTCGTCTCGTCAATACCATTTCCAATTACAAGTTTTGACATGCTCTCTTGTAATTTGGTGATAAATTGATCATGAATGCTTTCATGCACTAAAATTCGGTTGGTAGATACGCAAGTCTGAAAAGAAGAAATGAATTCATCGTGCGATGAAATTAAATTATTCTACAAATCGCGTGCTTCAATACTAAATACAATTTCTCCATTCACTCACTTGACCCGTATTTCTAAACTTTGAGAGCATTGCAGCTGCAACAGCCTTGTCCAAATCCGCTGATTCGAAGACAATGAAAGGAGCATTTCCGCCGAGTTCCAATGAAATTCTTTTTACGGTGGAAGCACACTGCTTGTACAATAGTTTCCCAACAGCAGTTGACCCTGTTGATAGTACGATAAAAAATATATAGTTTAAAACTAACAATTTTTTTTTAAATCCATAAATAAAACGAGATTTTGAACAGCATATATTTAGTTTCAAAATAAAAGTCAGTTATTCTAAGAGTTCTGAAGTGAAACTTTTGTTTGATTGATCTAGAGATACGAGAAAAAATATAACTGCTGTTACTACAATTTTGGATAGCTCAAAAGTGGAAAGTTACCAGTGAATGAGATTCCAGCGATGTCAGTACTTTGACAAAGTTTGAGCCCAACAGCAGGAGCATTGTCCCGAGAACATGTGACAACATTCACAACTCCTGGAGGAATTCCGGCTTCATGGGCCAAAGCTACCAAAAGCAGCGCTGAGAGCGGCGTGTCTTCCGCAGGTTTGACTATACACGTACATCCAGCCGCTAAAGCAGCTGCTACTTTCCTGGCAATCATCGCTGTTGGGAAGTTCCACTGCAAATTCAAGAATCAATTGATACCATGTCTCACATAAAATGTTGGCTTCCGCAGAAGCACATATCTGTAAAAACTTACCGGTGTTAACATTCCAACCACTCCGATAGGCTGCTTCGTCAATAGCAATTGCTTGGTTTTTGGACCTTGTAATATTTCACCCTGTGAAACGATTGAACCGAACCGAATATTGTACTTTTTTTTAAAGTTTGATCCAATAAAAAGAGGTAAAAACGGAAATGCTTGATTAGAGGGCAACATACGTGAATACGCTTCGCCTCTTCACTATACAATTCCAGATAGTCAGCGCTGTACGTAATTTCACCCAGGGCTTCCTTGATTGGCTTTCCATTTTCCAGAGTCATAAGTTCAGCCATTTCCCGCTGTCTGGCGATAACTAAATTGTACCACGTTCGCAGCAGAGCAGAGCGTTCCTGTAAATTAACGACATTGGATTGGATGTTACCGGAAATACAGAAATTCTTGGTATAAATGTACTCGATGAATCAAAATGAAATGTTTATGGTATATCCTTTGTTTGTACCTTGGCCGTTGTATTCTTCCATGTTTGGAAGGCTGTATGCGCGGATTTAATAGCCAATTCGGTGTCAAACTCCGCGTCCATATCCGGAACTTGGGCTAAGACTTCATTCGTTGCCGGATTCGTGACTTGGAAGGTCTTCTTGCTATTTGCTCCAACCCATTCTCCATTGATGAAAGCCTTGTCATGAATCTGATGCTTGGACAAGAATTCCAATCGACCAAATTGCTTCTGAAAAATATATTCAATAAATACTGCATAACAATCCATTAAAAAGGAAAATTGGAGTAGCAAATCTATTCACAATATTCAAAGTAAAACGAACTCCCTGCTCCGCCATTTTTTCCTGCTTCGTGAAACGAACAACGAACAGCGATTCAACTTGAACTACCGGTGGTGTTCACTAAACTGAATTCGAACTTGAAACGTGTTCGAGATAAACGGAAAAACACTGGACTGGACTGGTGATTCTGAAGTAGGTTTGACAAAGTGCATGTAAGTTCTGGCAGAACAAAATATGAAATCAGCTCTGAGGCTGAGGGTATAATCTTTCGCTCAATGTCATCCAGTATCCAACATCCTTCCATTCCATATATTTGCGATAAAAGTTGCGACTCCTTATCTATGTATACTTTGGATACACTGGTCCAGTAACAAGTAACATTGACAGCTCTTATTGCATATCCTTGCCCGTCTACAATCCTTTTCTTACTTCTGAATTTTAAGTATGTATGTTTATGTATGTACATTGGTTATTGGCTTATACCGCTTATACAATGCATGCTGCTAATGAAAAACTTATGACACATAGCACTTACCTAAATTAAATATTAAATTCAATGCGCTGGGCTTGGGTTGTCAGAAGAGTTGATGCCATTTGGCAATTACTTTCTCTTCGTACAGCATTGCAATATGTTTTGTTCTACCCGGCAATAATTGATGCACCCGAACCGAAAATGCACGAACCGAAAATGCCGATGGAGTAGTTAAACTGTACACCATTATTTTCGTATCTCCTTGAAGTATTTAACCATCCTCCCATTACTTCGTCTTCGGCATATTTTCAGTGTATTAACAGTGGTTTTCCCTAACCTGTCCTTGCCCACGCACGCCCAAAGATGGGGAATCAAAATGTTGATTTTGTAGAAAATGATCATTTCAAAGAATTATGAAAGACTGGCTGCGATTAGCGAATATAAGAGTTAATTACACTTTTAATTAAATAATTTGGAACCTGATGTCAATATACATATTTTAAAAGCTCAAACACAGCCAGTATTCTTCGACTTGATACTACTTACCGATTTCGTTTTAAAAACTCACTACTATGCAGTACAGTATCATATCGGCATTACCTACATTCGGCTCTCCACATTTAACATTTTCGGTTCGGCATTCGGCACACAGTTTGAACAAGTACCACAAAAATATTGAATGATAAGAATTCCTCACCTAATCGAATTTCGAAGTTTTTTTTTTTCTTCGCTGCGCAGTGCGCTGTTTCTTTGAAACAATATGACACAATGATAAACTAAGTATAAATATTTCTGGGTAAATTACAAAAATCAAAATGGGTTTAAAATAAGTACTTAATATATTAATTACGTGATTAGCGAACGACACCAACAAGAACAAGTATCGCCGTCTCCTTAAAATAGCGCTTTTATATTCGTATTCGTGCATCGTGCAGCGCACACTAATCTACTAGTATATTATGTTTTTAAACACATTTTTAATTGTTGTTCTGAGTAAGTTACAGTTTAGCTTATGATGAATTGTGAATTGCTACGTTAGAAGTCAAAAGTTAGAAGTCATTATTTTTAGTGAATAATGCCCACGCTGAAATTGATTTTGTCTGAGGAATTCTAGCCATCAGCCATGAAATTTCGCTTTTGTTGTTTGTTGCGATCAATTTGTCCTAACAAAATAAAGAAACTTACCGTCAATATCCCGTGCAACGAGAGTCGGAGCATGATGAATGACGATTGACGGATGTACTATCTGTCTACAAAATAGTAAAATTCCTTTGATATCAATATCGGTAACTGTCAAATTCGTGTCACATCAATTAAGCACGTTTCTGACTGGGGCTCTCGCTCGATGAATTTGACGTTCGCATAAGCTGTCAATCTTGCATGATTTGACTTTTGAGTATTCTAAAAAATTTAGTTAAGTACTAAATCCCACTAAAACCACCCCAACCACGAAGAATTTAAATTCTAAAAGCAACTATTCGATATACTATTCAGCAGATTTAATAAGATTTTTGTGTCGTCAAAGTTTCCGCGAAGATCTTCTACCTATGTAGTCTGTCTATGTTTTCTATATGCAATGGAACATGGAACACAAAAAATAGAAATGTAAACTCCAGCCAGGGTTGGCCCGAGAATCTATACTGAAACGACTGAAACCGAAATGTTCAACGTGCGTGCATGTGCATTGGAGATAAAACATCATCTCCAGCTTCAGCATAGCAGCAGATCTCCTCCAGCCAGCTGAACATGAACACCATGCCATACATGCAATGCATACATTTGAAACGGCAACACCCGAACATCCCCAACTGCTCCGTATTACTTAATGCTCCTGATTAGCTGAATGAACGGTCAAGGTGACATCGATCTAATCTCCAATCTCATCCAATCAAATTTCTCATTTTCAATTGTGAATATACGAAGTGAAATAAGTAGTCCAAGTCCTGAAGAATGACATTTCTCGTGTACTTTTGGTACATTTAATTCACACACCTTTACTCTACCTACACAAACACTTTTTTAATTTGTAGATGGCAAAAGTAGAATATAATATTTCGAACAGCTCGTAGTCTGTTTACCTTGTTTTGTGTCAAAAAAGACCAACGACCACACAACTTCGAATAGATCGGTAGAGGAGACTTCTTAATGGAATGAATTACAGTATTATATTCAGATAGAAAAAGTAGTTGGTGCTCAACGTAATACACTTGCATTTAGAAACCAAGAGTTGAAAACAAATGTTGAAGTAAAAGAAAGAAGATGATCATAGTTCTGCACAGAAAAGTGGAAAACATGTAGTTTGGTTGGATAGCAATTAGCACTGACTTCTGATTAAAGAGTTCCGAAGAAATGAAACAGATAACCACATCCTGAAATGGACCAGGCGGATGCCCTTTACCCCATAACATTCACCCAACGTCCCGTCTCAACAAAACCCTTGATTACTTTATTGGAACTTTGATGCATAGTACATGTTCTTCCAACTGTGGTGAACTTGATTGGAGTTCAGTCAAACTACCAAAGAGATCCATCCTTCTCTTTGGAAGGAACCTCAATCACACGTGGCTTGTCAATGATACGAGCCGTGCGATTCCCTTTCTCAACAATCCCAATAATCCAAGCTTGGTAGCCCTCTTGCTTCTCAATTTCTTTGCAGTAGGCCGCTGCTTGTTCTCGTGGTAGGCAGATCAAGAGTCCTCCTGCAGAAACACAGAATATTCCACAATTTAATTAAGAACTCAAGAGTGAACTTCCTTGTTTCCAGACGAATTCTTATTCTTACCAGACGTCTCAGCAGATCCGCCCTGCAACAACTGAAACATGTTTCCACAGGCCTTGGCAACCGCAGTCATCTTTGCAATAACCGGAAGGTTATGAATGACAAAGGACACTTCAGCTTTCTGATTTTTTGCAAGGTTTTGAGCATGTCCCAACAGCCCAAATCCTGTAACATCCGTTGCCCCGTGAGCGTTGTATTTGTGCATTAAACGTGCCGCTGTTTGAAAACAAGATTGTATTAACTATAGCACAAGTGACATGTCAAAATCCATATTTCAATGACGAACCATTTCTATTCAGTCGTGCCATCGAGTCAATGGCTCGGTTGTAAGACTTCCTCACATCTTCCTCACTGACCACCAACTTGATACGACTCCAACGTTCCGGCATGTCCAACCACTGATGAGCATTAACAGCAACTTGAGTTCCCAAAGGTTTCGTCAACACCAAAACGTCTCCAGGAACAGCGTGCTCCGGCCTAAAGTACACAAATTGGAACAGAAATATAATCTTGCGCTCCTTTATTAGTTAAAATTAGAATATACGTCCATATTGAATTTGAACTCACATGATGAGCTCAGGAACTTGACACATCGAAGTAGCAACTCCACCGATGGTAATCCATGGATTGATACAAGTCTGTCCACCAGTTAGCTGAGTACCTGCTTCCTCAGCAGAATCCTAGCAAACAATCATCAATTAGTTCAAAAATGTTGTTCTCTTCTGTTCTGTTCTATGAATTGACTGAATACCTTAAATCCACGCATCATAAGAGGAACAACCACGTCCCTCTCCTTGTCCGTAAGCTTCGAAGAAATCCCAAGAATCATCAACATATTGTCACACTCCGTCACACCCATAGCATAGAGATCGCTCAAAACATTGGCCGCAGCAATCTTTCCTGAAATTATATGACAAAATTCAATCAGTCAATGGTTCTATGTACAAATGATGCCATAGTCAATAGTCATCAAGGAAATTGAGTTCGCGGTTTACCCTGCATGTAGGGATCATCAACAAGTGGATAGAAGAAATCCGTTGTTTGAACCAAAACAAATCCCGGTTGTCGAAGATGAGTGACAGATGCATCCATACCAATTCCTAAGGAAGACCATGACTCCCACAATATTAGATAATTTGGCTCACTATGCGAACAAGTATGTGGAGACGTCTACTTACCCAGCTTGGGAACACCATAGTGAAGCTGCGAATCTTCCTGGGCGATGCTAGGGTCATCCTGAATTCCCTCCAAGAGTCTCAAAAGAGTCTCCTGGGGGATTTTACACCCTCATCCTTTCAAATCAGCATACTTTGTCAGACGGAAAGTCGAATCAAGCTCATGAGCAGCCGGATCGAACGGTCGTCTGATCAAAGCCCCCGCACCGCCCAGCTCCAATTCCGCCGCAGCTTGAATAGTTGATTCCGCCGACATGACAGCAGACATTGCAACGCTCTCAGCGTTCGCAATTTGCTGCCCAGTCAGTGATTGCTCCGCCATTTTTGCCACCCAAGTGTCCGTATTACTAAGTGGAAACAATCATCAAAAAGAAGAGAAGAATCAATCAATCATGATAACTCCTGTGTTACTGCATTGACATTGAGCCATATTTGAATTTTCTATTTTTAAGTAAGTAAACTGGAAATGTCTGAGTACATTTTCAAGCAAAACAACAAGTATGGTAGGCACGCAAAGATAAAGGGAAGACACTAGACACGGATGTAACCAAAAGCATTTCTTTTGATATTGTGACTTTCGGAATAAGTATTTAACGTTTATATTTAAAAAGCGAAATTAACAAGGATGTTGTTAGTAGCATTCTCAAAATTAGAGGGCGGCGGCGGTCTTAGAAAGGAGTAAGTAATATTCTACAACGATATTGTCAAGAAGCAGAACAAAGACAAGAAAGGGCTAATAATTTGTTTATGTACCACCGTTGAAAGTCAATAACTGTTATTTAAGTGGAGCCCAGATTACTAATTTTTTCGTACAATATACTAAATTTCGTACAAGTGTGAGGAAAGGTATAACATCAATATTTGTAGATATCATTCAGATAATCACATCTATGTCTCACCTGTCAAATTCAAATTTGAACATTATTCAATTTTCAATTAGTTATTTTCTTCCAACCATTGAAATCTCTTTAATCTAAGTAGCGAATAAAAAAGAAACAAATTGTTAAATAAATTCCGAGTAGACAGTAGGTGAAGATGTGTATTGTAAATTGGAAAACTGTAAAGGACTTGGGAAGAAGGTATATCTAAATTTTAGCCCTATGCTACTACTGTGAAGGGGCTGATGTATTATGCAACAAGTACACGCGAAACGTTTCACGAAAACAGCATGCATCGCCAAATCATAACAGAGAACCTGTTGTTCGATACCTGTGGCTATATCGATTGCGATAATGCGTACTCCGAACCGAAAGTAATAAGTAAGTACTAAAATATTCTGTACTGCCACGCCAGCTCTTTCCGTCAATGTACCTAAACTATGTACAATATTACATTAATATTTATTAATAAACAGAAAAGCCTTAAAGTCACTACTTAACAACAAATCTTTTCAGTTCTCAGTTGAGACTTGAAATGGCCTTGTTCATGTAAATGCTGCATTCCAATTTAGTCATGTCTCATATTCTTCTATCGACTTTCCAATATAATACATAGACCCATCAACGAAGCAATAGTGATAGTGAAAGGGATTTACGGACCACATAACCCGCCTCACCCTCTGATGTCTAGATTTGATTTCTTCCAGCAAGCAAATGAGATGAAAAAAAACACGCGATATGCGATGGAAAGAATTGTCTCTACATGTGTATCAATTTTTAAGGTAGTGGATTTAATATTTTAGGAATAAACTTGTTTTTACTTAATAGAAACAATTTTATCGGGTTTTCACTAACTAAATGCACTTTTATTCGTTAACGGATAGTTTCACTAAACTAAAAATTGACACACATGTAGCGACTAACTCTTTTCATTGATTTTCATCTAATTTACTTGCTGGAAAGTATTAAATCTACGAATCAGAGGGTGAGACGGAGACGGAGTATGTCGTCCCTAATATACAAGACAATATTTTACCAGACAAGCCATATGCTTAAATGTTAGAGTTAGAGAATAGTAAGAAGCTAAGCCTAGCTTAAGCCTAAGGTTCCGCACTGGTCGTTCTTTACAATATGCTGCTTTGCTTGATTGTGACTTGATGCGTTTTCAGATGAGACGTTCTACGTTATGCAGTTGCATGCTGAATTTTTAGACTATAAATGATATTTTTGGGAATTCTGACAACAAAGTATGGCATTCCATTCTCCATTCTCCATTCCATATTCCTTATTCCTTATGTACTCTCTTTTTACTGAGAACTCCTGATTGTTGGAAATTAATATTGTATTGTAGTGCACCTACAGGCTCTTGAGTCCACTAAAGTAATTAATGCTTCATCGTAGTTTCATTTTCAATTTTAGATCCTTCCCACCCAATAATGTCAAGTCAAACGTCAAGCATCAAAAGTAAGTCATAGCTTCAACTTCTACAACCAACGCATGCTTTCCTTCTTCGAAATGCAGAAATAGAACTGTAACGGTCAACAACGGATGCACGGCGCGACGTGTCATACAAAGGATGAAGCTTGTACATTGGATTGGACTGCGACGCACTAAAACAGATTACTTGCGCCAAACCCGGCAAAAGCCTAGAAGAGCTGCAAGTGTACATTATGTTAGTATGCTATGCTCAATGTAATCCAGTGATCATGGCTTATGGCTGGCCGTATGCACAAAAGGCTTGAGTTGCAAGGTGGCGTGCCTGATCCGTGCTGCACGTTACTTGGCAGCCCATGTTGTTCCCTATCCCTCCTGGCCGACGACGCGACTCTACCTGACTCAGGGCTCGCTCGGCTTCTGCTACAGGGAAACAGAATGTGCCTATATACCTATAGCCTCTATCACGCTATATAGAGAAACAAGGTGGAGGCCAAGACTTGAGCTGTGGCTTGACATGGCTTGTGCCGGGTTTCTCGTGACCTGGGTCGCTGACAGTGATGACAGGGGTGGCTGAGAAGGTGAGGGCAGAGGTCAGACTCACCTGAGTGCGGAAGGTGCTTCCTGGAGTCCGGCAGGCCGTCCTCAATGGGTTGAGCTGTGGAGAGATGACGCCGGGCGAATACTTGCTGCCTGTTCCGTCCTGCTTCCAAACCAGGTCTGAGTTGGCGTCCTTTCTCGTCGGACTCCGTCGACTCGGCCGGAATATGCTTAGCACAAAGTCCTGCCTCACAGGCTCAAGCCGAACCACTCCTGTCCACGCACCACACAAATAAGCTTTTTCTCTAGCTCCTTCTCCCTGTTGTCGTGCAACGGGGTGCAGAAGCTCCATAGGCATGGGCATGCAGAGGAAATAGGGCATCAAACAGATCCACCTGGAACGTAGCTATGAACTTCTTATGGCCTGGGTACAAAGGGATGCGGCCCTTGGTCTACGGTCTACATAATGCGTGCACTGGGAATCTGTGCGAAATGCATAATGTTTTAAACCTTAATCTCCATACTTTTGCGCAAGGTTCAATAAAGAGAAACTTCCCAGTTGAACAAAGTGTGAAACGCACTATTTTTACGTGTATTCATGGGTTTGAATCCAGAATCCACCCTGCAGTACAAATTGAAATAATCCGAATAGAATTTATGGTAGACTTTTATTCATATCAGGATCAATATTTATAGAAATACCGTTATACTCAACGTCACAATGTAAAAAAATACCGATTCAATCATGTGTGGTTGGTTATAGTTGTAATTAGCATATTCAAATAAATGCATTCGGGCCAGGCCATGGCCGGAATTCACTTTTAAATAGTAAAACTGAAAAAATAGAACATATTCAGAAACTAATTCCAATGTGGAGGCTTTTGTATGGAAATCAAATTCAAGCATAATTTAAGGAAGTGCATCACAAGAACATGATATTCAGTTAGATATTTTGCCGAATACCGGGTTGTGATTTGGGGGTAGCATTGGACAACACATTCCTAAGGTTTGCCGGAGAAAATTACTTAACATTTTTAAATTGTCGAGGGTTATCCAAAATGTAACGCAGCGTTTCATATTTTTTAGATTTGTACTATATAAAATGCTATCGATACTGACCGCTCTTGTTAAGAACAGAGAACTTCTAATAAACCACTAGCAGTTTCTGGAAATTTAAGTCGAAACTATTATTGATTAATAGGACGTCCGAATTTGAATTTGTAGGTGATCCTCTGAAATCTGAACTGAAAGAAGGTTATCCGCAATAAGTTCGAAGATAATTACAGTGTAGCTTTACTCGGTCTGGCGACTCAAGAACCGATTTGTTTGAAGCCCCGATCGATTCACGTTGTTGAGTGGAAAGGGGAGAGCAAGCGAGCAGTGCCGGACCCAGAATATTCCGTTCAAATCCCACCAAGCCAGAACTCCAGCAGGCTCACTCCTACTGGTACTCATCCTCCTGTAATGGTTTCTCATAAAATAGGGACCCTCAATTCATTCCTTCTTCCATGCTCTCGTATTCCTTTGTTTCAGTCTGCCTCGCAAACCAGAATCGGTTTAAAATTAGAATCGACTTATTGTTATTAACATAAGCAAAATGGAAAACCATTGCTTCATTTTGACATAAAAATGCATTTAAATTCGTATGCATGGACGGAACAAACAGAACATGACCCGAACCACACATGTGCCCATTATCCCTAGCCTATTATTTATGATTCTCAATCAACACTAAAAAGGTGGAATAAAACAGTTCAAATAGACCAAGAAAATAAGAAAAAAAATACCGGATGGATGAAATGACGGGGGACCGGATCAACGAGAATTCTGCTTTCGTTTTAACTTCTCGAAAACTTTGAAGGTATACACCACACCACTGGGTACTTGATCAAACAAGATTGACGTATTGAGATTTTAGGAAATCAATGCATCAGTATTCAGTATCAATTTATTTCTTTATACATATGTAGAGGTGTAAAAGTGCGACTAGGTAGTACCACTAATGTACATACAACATAGCTTTTTGAAAAATTGTTTTGCATTACAGATTACAGATTGCGGATTGAGTAGAAGTTGGTGAATTTTGGAAGCCCATTTAAATAGTTGATACAAATAGATAAGAAGTAAGAGGATACTGTAATTTCATTATCTTTAATTTCAATTCAGGTCGGAAAAACGCGTTAATGTTGATTCCATGGAAGAAAGTGAATAGCGTTGAACTTGAAAAAGTCTTACTGCGATGCCAACTTCCTAAAACAATAAAAAAACGCCCAGGGCCGCCGTTAGGCACGTGCGAGCGGTGCCCCTGAACCGGGCCCACCGATTCGAGGGCCCCACCAAAAAATGAAGAATTATAATAATTTTGTATACTATTAAATTAACAAATAGTTTGAATGTTGACAACATTTTGTCGAGAACCGAGAGAACTCTCTAACTGTGGAATACCAAGCATAGCAAATACAGCCTCATATAAAAAGAAACTCAAAGAAAATAATAGCCGAATTTTTTGTATTGGTAGAGATTAGCTTTTCATTCCGTTTTC
>JAQFXZ010000425.1:0-19940 GCA_034694025.1 Ceratophysella scotica | reverse complement strand
ATTGTGTATTGATTTTCTTATGGGGAAAACTTATCATATTTTTAGTTAAGTTAGGTTATGCCGAAGCGTGCGATATAATGTGACAAGTGGTGAGTCATAAGAAAGGATTAGACTGTAGATATTCTCGTGCGATTTAAAATATGCGCTCCGGAATGTACAAGGCAGCAAATTCAAAATATTAATTGGTTCTTAAGACAAAACGAGCTAAGCTTAAAATATTTTATATTTACCGCGTGATATATAAAACAGTCGGAAGGTAGCCATGGTGTAGGGTCAACCCATAAGCCCCTTCCGGCTTGAAATAGAGAGGAAAAAGTGGGAAAAACAAGAAGAAAGTCGGAAGCAGAGAGCGGAGCTAAAATAGGCTCGCCTATTCTTCTTCCCACTTGTTTACCTTGTGCCATACAAAAGGAACATAAAATATTCTATGGACTAACGTGAAGAGGCTCCAGAAGAGCTCCTTTCTCTGAGTCATAGAGTGGTTCGGCCAAACACCCAAAGATACTTAAGAAGCCCATAGATATTACAGGAAGGTGACACTGTCTGGAATCCCAGCTCATCTCACGCTCAGGTGTAATATTTGCTCCTTCCTCCATCCCATCCAAAAGTGTCAAGCCATGTTCTGGTCCGAGTCCACTAATTCACTCAGCCATATAATGAGCCATCAGCCATCACAATTACTTTTCAATTCCCACTGTTTACACGCCTCCTGTGTGTTGACAGTGGAGCTGACTCGGCCCAAGTCCTATTCAGGATTTGATGAAGCCATGTAAATGAAACGTGTATCAATCAACTCTTAACGAGTCTGTCTCCTCATGACAAGGAGCACTAATTAGCTTTGCGAGGAATAAAGTCATCAAAATAAAACGTGTACTTTCTCAACCTGCCTCTGTCGGTTCCCATTAGGAGCTTACATGCTCAAACTCCCAAGTTTATTAACTTCATTATTACTCCTCACTCGAGGATCATGTGCTAATGTTGGCTGCTGAGAAGAAGTATTAATACTTCTAAATTGCGTCGAGTGGCGAGAGGAAGTATAGTGATGGAGCTTAATTATAAGTAATTCAAGGATTTTCTTCGTAGACGGATTCCCGCACGTGAAAGTAAATCAGAAGTGAGGAGAGTAATTAGACGGCTCTCCGTTTCTGTCTAATCTCCCGTTTTAATTGCCTCTGTAATAAAAATATTATTAGAAGGACGTTATGAGACAGGAGAGGCCCTGATGGGTTGGTGAGCACGAGCTAGCTCTTCCCATTTCTCAGCATCATCCTCTCCCGTCTCTCTTTACAGCTCCGTCTCCACTTTGCCTCCTAATGACGTCCACATCAGCATTTTTTAAAAGCCCCACTTCCCAGAATCCCCAATGCATGCACAAAGAACCCGAAAATGAAATGTAGCGAGGATTAGGGAATCTAATGGTTCCTTTCATTGTTTCACTCAAACTTTCGGCTCGTGCCTATAAGCCCAGAGCGCTCAGCTCCAAATAGGCTTTCAGCTATCGCCTTTCGCTATCAATAACAATAGAACAGGCAATCAGCATCTCGGGTCAATTAAAAATTTGAGCTCAATTCAAACAGTCGTTTATGTAAATGCTGCTGCACTTGCAGTTCCAACGGCTTACGCCCAATCTTCCAAACTCCACTCGTCCAAACCGCTAAAATTGGTCTTTCGTCCAAACTGCACTCGTCCAAATGTTTAAAGCGCTACAAAAGGTTCACAAGTAGTGCATGTCGTAGACACAGGTGTGTTTGACTATTGGCCTGAACTAAAAGTCATTCATTGGTACACATTAGGACATTTCCATGTGGAAAAGGGAGACCAAGTTAAGATAATCTCTGAACACTGCTCAGTGGTATTGAAAAATGTGGCATAACATTATGAGAAGAAATATGTATTATAGCAAATACATCAAACAAACAGAAGAAATGCCAGCTAGGTAAAAAATTTGTTGCGTCCATAGAGCTGATATCGCGTCGTCGAGCAAACACACTACTGTCTCTCTGCGAATTCATGGAGGGAGTGTCCACCACGTTTCACATTGAATGAAATATTCTCGTTGATTGAGTATCTTATGTTCCATTTTATACATATTGTAATTAAGACATATTTATTGATATTCCCTTGTTCGGCTTGAGTGAGTACCTTTAGATTTGATAATTTAAAATATTCCTAGTTTTAGCATTACATATTGAATTCCGATATATTTAGTGCAGTAGATTTGCTTGACATTACATTGGATGCGAGATTTTCTTAAATCTTATAGAGAATCGTAATAAACAATCTGTTGCTTAGAGCTGTTTATATCTGTTGTTCAGTCCATTACTCAAAGATCCCTGTCCTACGTCTACGACATGTTACACTTGTGAACCTTTTGTAGCGCTTTAAACATTTGGATTGGACGAGTGCAGTTTGGACGAAAGACCAATTTTAGCGGTTTGGACGAGTGCAGTTTGGACAACTGCAGGGATGCCGTTCCAACTAACTCTGAAAACAATTGTTCCATTAATCTCTTTCAATTTACTAGCTGCCCGATTTAGTCACAATATAGGTGTGACATCGGTAAAGTGTCTTTCACACTTAGACATAATGTTTCGTTATAACCCGTGAACATTAAAGTAAACACCAGATATCCTCAAGGTAGCTTCAGACTTCATGAAAATATTTAAGATCACTCATCTCAACTTCGCGATTTTCAACTGTAAAATAATGATCTTGATTTTGTGATCTTGATCTTGAAATAATAGCCTTATGCCCACTGATCTTGATTTATGATTTTTCCGACATAAAGGCGCTAAAAATCAAGATTTTGGATCACTTGATCTTGATCTTTAGGATAGGACCAAGTTGGGGATTTCTTGACCTTGATCTTGCAAATTTTCGCGATTTTGCCTGATATCGATCTTGTAATCTTATGAGCTTAACTTTTTAATTTAAGATCAATGATCTTTTAAGATCATTTTCTCGTGATCTTACCCATCCCTACAGTCGAGTCACTTTGAAATGCATTTTTTGTAACAGAAAGCATCAGAAACAAAACGTTTGGTATTGTGAATAAGTGGAATGTGAATTGTTACCATAAATGGCACAGCGTAGTGTGACACCTGCAGCTCCATGTGCTATGGCGGAAGATTGTTTCATAAATGGACAGGAAAATACATACGCTTCACACATTCACTCAGCTTGGGCTGTTAAGATAACAGATTTACATTTGGAGTTTAGTCCAATGTAAGTATGCTAGATCATTATTCAAGTCATCTAAGCTAAGGTGGCATGGATTTCAAGATTAGCCTCACCTGAACTTAGTCCAATCAAACTTCTCATATTCTTTTGCTCTAGCATGGGCCGCGGAAAATTCAAATTACAAATAAAAGGGGAACGGCGTATGGTATTTACTTCACATAAGATTCCATTTCACCTACGTTGTGGCGTCTGAGAAAGTCGTGCGTGGAGATGTGCAAGACGCCTGTTGGATTTCCTGTCTAGTGGAATGACACGGAGGGAAGTTTGAGCGGAGATGTGTCGTTGTGATGGGCGAGGAAGTGATTTGATTACCTAGGGGAAGTGCCGGCTCTCTACTGCTCCACTGAGATAAATCTTGGAAAGTTTTGGTGCGAGGACCTTGGTCTTGAACCAACTTTAATTGAAGACTCTAATGTGGATGCAGATGGAGACTGAGGGGCACTTGAGGACGCATGGTTCCACTCCCGCATCACAAAAGGCATATGAGCCGATAAGAACCAATATGGGAATTAGCTCTCAAACTTCAACTTGTAACAGTTTGCCAAGAAAGGGGGATTCAGAACAGAAAGATAGGTTCTTCTTCGTGGCGTGCCAGGGATGGAAACACGCTCAGATGACCTCCCGATAAATGTTGCCATAAAATTGGATAAATTGTGCTCCAAATTGGAAACTTTACTGGATGACACGTTCCTGTGCTAAAAATGCTGGTTTAAGCTAGGTGACTTGCGCATGACGCAATTGGAATTTAGAATTTCCTGGATAACCGCAGCAAATTGATTCTAGCGATTCTTAGCGCAGAACATTGTTCCGTGAGCGGATAATGCTGAGCGCAGCAGCCAAGTGATTCGTGCATGAGAAGAATCCGAGCTCTGCCACTCGAAGACAGAGGCCAAGTGAAAATGCAAATTCTGATTTGATTCCCACTGGAAATTCATTTTTGGGCCGCTGATGCCTTCCCAGTGGTAGTTGACTGGTGAGGATAACGGTTTAGCCGAGCTCCATACTCCTTCCTTTTTTAAACTCGCTGACACGTCGTGAATTGTAATGACCTAATGTTTGGTTTATTAGTAAAAGTTTGATATGAAACCAATTAATATTCAACGTGGAGCTCTTCCCTTTTTTCCTTCTCCGAACATATGCTTCCCTGTCGGATCGGTCTGAATGGGTCGTTGGATGAGAGGCAGGGAAAAGTAGAGAGAAGCCTGACTCTGAAATTAAGCATTGTTAGGAAAATTGTCTTTGGGAGGTTTTGGTTGGGGCTGAGGAGCGGATGGAGATGGGAGAGAGACAAAAGAAGCTCTGCGTGAATGAAGATCACAAATTTTGAATCATTTTCTCACGAGGAAATGAGAACGAGGATATCCCGACTCGGATACACAAAAGGGCTCTCATCCTTTACAAAGTCAAAAATTCATTATTAAACTCCTCATTAAGACCACATAATTAAATTTCTTAATGAGACTCATTTGACTCCATGCTCGGCCTCGCCAGGGATTTCCTTCCACTCCGCACCAGCACCAGGGTTCGGTCCTGAGGAGTTCAGCTCATTTCTACCTGCTAAGAGCTTCTGGTCTTTCGAATTTAAAGTTAGAGCTTCAAATCAGGGTTTCAACTGCGGAGTCGGTCATTTAGACAAAAACCAGTTGGATGAAGTCAAACCTGTTTCAGGTCAGCTTAGGTTAGGTTAGGTTTAATCATTTTAGGTTAGTTTTGGGTAGGTTAGGTTGGGCGAAAGAGTTTAACAAAAGTATTTTAATATTAAACTAAAAATCGTTGGCTTGTTCAGCTTGTTTCTGCCCAATTGTCCTAAAAATCATCAACTCATACTGTATTGTGTGTCTTTAGTGATTCTGACTGGAAACTACGAAGATGGCTAATGATGTGATGATTCATGAAGATGATGGTTGTGCAACCTAAAGGCATCCAGCAAATAATAAAGTTTTCGAGTTAGCTAGCCCTCAGCTCAATTAAGTAAGATTTGCGAATTGACTCAGTTTTGAGTCTGATCATAAAGGAATTCGTCTAGTATCTAACAAATTGATCTAAAAAAAGTAATTGGTATTTACGTTATGAAATTGACAATCTAGAGCCACTAGCGCAAGCATGCTAAAGGATGAGTGTGCTATGTGCTATAGCGAAAAAAGCTCATTGCAACGGATCGCTAAGACGCGATTTTTCTGTTAGCCTGCTGTAGCAAACGTAAGTCACTACCAATTCGACCTATTTTGCGCTCATATAAATAGGAAGCCGATTGAATAAACAATTAGTGCAACAAAGCCAGAGCCGAAGTAACTCCCCGATAAGTTGTGTCTGGCTTTAATAGCCAGACCTCAATTTGCATTCAACTTGGAGAATTGCCAGAGAGAAATGATATAAATCTGGCAATAACCTATTTGTCATTATCCTATCACACCAAATCAAAATGAAACTCCTAGCTAAAAGTTCAAAACCAAAAAAGGAGCACTGAGCTAATTTTTAGAGTGCTTTGAACCTATTAATGATGCTTTGGCTCAATACTGCAAGTTTTGTTGATGCGGTAACTAATTCTGATAGGATTCGGGTACGAGAGGTGCTAAATGCCCAACCTTGGACAGGCGGTCCGAGAGTCCAAATGAGCTCTATTGAAGACGAGAGACGGGCTGTTGGGAGTAAAAAGTGTTAGATTAAGAAAAGACGTGGAGAAAGTTTGGTTGGGTGTTTGTGTCGGGAACTATTCCCAACTCAATTCAAACCCGAGTAATATTTGTAATTAGATTTGAGCCGTATTGTTTCCACTCGTCCTATTGTCCCAATCTCCACCTCCCATCTCACACCACTCAGCCCAACTTCGGAGGGTTCTTGTCCCCATATTCCGTCCACGGACGGATATTCCATTGTGGACCATTTGACGTGCAGACTTGTCAAGTAAAAGCAGAGGTTTTGGTTTTGTAAAGAACCCCATAAGCCAACACAACTCTTACTGTTACTACCAACTAAATGCTTACTTTTTTTGCGAGGGAATCCTTTTCCTAAAGAGGCGCATGAGTTGTTTTCACATTCAAAGAGTGGACGGGAAACACAAAAAATAGGCTCGAGTCACTCAGCCCGTCTCAGTTTGATCCCAACTTTGGAGGAAGCCAGTTCTACTCTTCGTGCAGCTCCAGACAGCCAGGCTCATGCCAGCGTGTCCGAATCGCTTTCTCCAGACCCAAGTCCAGAATCGAGTTCAAGTCTAATTGAAGCCAGGAACGTACTATTATTGGCCCAGCCTGGGCCTGTCACCGAAAATACACTACGTCCAATTCCAGTCCAGGAATTGATTGTCAGGGGGAAGTGAGGCCGAGCACCGAGTGCAGATAACAATCAGCATCATCCACGATTTTCTCTCCACAGCACCCAGAAGGTAAGTCAGATTGGACATTCTGCAGTCCACTATATCCGCTTCCTTTTCCTTTCACGCCGAATAGCGGGTTTGAGCAGGTGCGGCGTCAAGCCAAGTCAATTACGGCGGCTGGAACCGAGCGAGCAGCCTGTTCAGGACAATAGACGAAGCGTTGAGGAAGAAGTTGTATGCATTTCCGGCTAGTTGTTTGTTGCACAGGGCAGAGCATGTAGGTTCGTCTGATCTCCATTCTTGTGAATAATATTTGTAATTCGGTGTCAAGTGGCGTCGTCAGTCAGACCTGCCCAAACTTCTTTTTCCCAAGTTCCCAAGTCGTAAAGTTGTGCTGGAAATCCGTTGAAATTGAATTTGAGACTCTTGGGATGATGGAAAGAGCCCAAACTCCCCCACCTGCCGACTCCAATAAGGTTATTATCACACTCCGCCTTCCTCATGCCCAGAACCACACACGTCTGTCACAACAATAACACGTCTTCCTTCCACTCCAATCTCCGGATCCTCTAAATAATAACCATGAATAGGATCAGAAACACATGAGCTCAGAGTAGGGTTGGACTTGAGCCGGTGTTGGAGGGATTCGGGTCGTCTTGACCTCAGATCACTACTGCCACGTGTGGGAATGGGTCATTATTCATCATCTGGCAGAGACGGGATCTGTTCTGGTCGAGGTTGGAGGCTGAAGGAATGTATGCGGAGGTAGATAAGAGTTCTCTGTAAACAACAAAGGGAGGCTTGATTGGCTCATTTGACCAGGGCATTTACTCAAGTGTAACATCAGAGCAGTAACTTTTAAGTGTCATGGACGTCTGGGCCGAGCACTAACTCCCTCCACTGCAGACTGCAGCAGGGAGTAGTGGATGGAAGAGGGTCTTTCCCATAAGTGGCAGAAGTCGAGATTGGATAGGTTTCTCTGAATGGACTCGTTGATGAACTCATGGTTCCTGATTAGGACCTATTCTCTCATAATAATCTCCTTCTCCGCTCCGCATTTGCCTTGTGTCACCAGACAAGAAGGGTACGGACCCACCACTTGCCCACGTCTCATGTCACTCGTCCGACCAGACCTCGTCTGAGCTGTCCACAAGGACCGAGCACTGATTGGGGATGAGCTGGAACATTATCTGCGGACGAGTGCATGGGGCATGAGAGCAGACGGAGGAGGCCATACTCAGAACCCTCCAACAGACTTCAGAGGATGAAGCCAATTAGTTTCTTTCCTTCCACTCTCCAGATTTGCATAGGCCCAGAGCTCCAGTCAAGGAACTAATCTGCCATTAGCAGCTTATTAAAAAGAATAAGAGTAGGTGCATAATGGCCTTTCCACTCAGCTCACAAGACCTGAGCCTCTGCTGGCATGGAAACACCTATGGATGGGTTCATCCAATGGTTCAGCAAGCTTCCGCCAGAGTGAACTAAATGGGACAATCCCTCCGGAGCCCTCTATGAGGGGTTTTCTTTTTCATAAGGATGCTGGGTTGAAGTTAGGATTATGGAACATGCTGGAGTCAACCATTGTAACCACCGGGCATTTCGACAAACCTATCGCACACCTTTCGCGCCTAACCTAATTCAACCTAGAAATTCAAACAGTAAAGCAAACCCAAAAGCGGTTCCTCGTGACTTTTTTGCAGTGGTTGTAGTTACAATGGGTGGTTACAGTGCGCTCTAAAATCCTTAGTTCACACAAGCTCTGACTTTGTACTAAGATTTCCTACGCTTAACGTTTCTTAACCCCTTACCGCGTGCTTTGACTCGCTTGAGTGCACCAATTTCGCCTGTATTTAGTCCGCGCATGCGCATCGGGAAATTATAGCGAAATTGACCCTAATTTTGCATAACATGCATAGGCACGCATGCTTCAGTTTCCTCTGAGGATTAAAGTAAAGCATATGGAAGAGGCTGTAGCCACTTATTGTAACCAGCCATTGTAACCACCCAACGTTTCGAAAAACCTTAACCTAACCAAACCTAGAGTATAGGAAGTACTCGTATATGCGAAGACAAAAATACTTCCAATTGTGCAGCTTTCAGTGATTAACATGGATGGTTAACATGGGGGTTACAATGTGAGGTTACAGCATGTTCCATAATATCTACGAGTACTTCAACCGAAGAAGCACTGAAAACGAACTTGCTCTCCCCACCTAAAAGCAAAATATTGACCCCTCCTCACCCCTCTGCCCTCCGAGTGAGATTTTCCATACATGTTGGACCAGGTGATATATTGTAAATGCCTCGAGTGGGTGATCCGACCATGATTTTCTGTTTGTTAGCGTGCATGCAAGTTATACGCTATTATGAACAAGGAACCTCGTTTCTGTTGGTACTGACGACTGAAGGAGTGCATAATAGGGAAATAAACTTGTTTTTACGAGTAAAAGGACGACCATTCTCAAATAGTTAATTGGCTCTGAAAAGAAACAGATTATGCAAATGGATTATTAGTATCCAAGTCGGAGTGGAAGCGGAGTAGGTCTGGCAGGAAAGAGTGGGGAATCATAACGAGGAACTTATTATTCTTCTTTTTACACTCGGTGGAGACTGTTTCGGAATATAATACGCCACGCAGGAGGCCCACACTAATGCTTCCGAACATGCTCTCCTGCTTGGCCAACTAAGTGAACAGGAACACGGACGTGCGATAGGAGAGCAGACGAGGACGAGGGTCTAAGTGGAAACAACTGGAATTCAAAGCCAATTTAAAAAACTTTCTACCCGTTCCCCTCCTGCTTATTGAATGGTTTGATTCCTTTCGGGATGTCGGAATATCATCATAATACATGATTCATGTGTGTACTCCACTTCCCTGTCGACTGTCGACCCGATTACTTATTAGTTGGGAGTATTCTGGGCAACCTATCCACGATTGTTGGCAGGCATGGGAAAAACTGGCCTCAGGATTTATTGGGGAGAGCTTCATCTGGAACGGTGACACAATAGGGGGACTAATACCTTTATGAGCTCTAGCCTCATGGGTTCATGACAGAGTGACGAGGGTCGGAACAAGGAACCAAAACCCTCGACAATTGCTGAAAATGCTAATTATTTGGAACATTTTCTGAAAATAGGCAGGCAGAACATGTTACACGGCATAGTTTGCACTCGTGACTCGCGAAGGCTGAGGGTTTAGCCTTCAGCCCGCCTTCACGACTCAAAAAGCAGATGCCTTCGCCTTCGCACACGCCCTCAAGAAGGTGAATGCGAAATCAGTGTACCCATCTGTGGTATTCTTTTTGCATGTATCGGAGTTAATGAACTGGGCGAAGTTGTCGCCTTTGCACTCACGGAGGCTTCACGAAAGCACGAAGGCTGAGGGTTCATCCTTCAGCCTTTGCTTTCACCACAAAAAACAGAGGGCCTCACTTTTGCACTCATTTTCGTGAAGGCTATAATTTACCCATCTATGTTACATGAAGCTTCTGCTAAAACTTGATACATGTAAAGATTTTGATGGTGACATTTGACGCAGGAAGCAGGTGGAATAATTGGACAGAGTTAGCGTGAAATTCGAATGGAAGGCTGCCGTAAGCGGAGAATTTGTTTGTAGTTGAGACAGATTGAAATCCAATTGAAAATGAACTGTGGAGGCTGGTAGAGCGGGAAGAGGCGCGGCGGATTGTTAGAGTTGAAACATTGGGATCAGATGTTGTTTATAGGGTTTGGAGCGGAGCCGAGATAATGAGTGCATGCATGCAATTTTAATAGGCTGAGCATTAATGAGGGAGTCTGAATTGGTCCCTGTGTGCTCAGTGGACTGGCTGAAGTGAAGTCGGTGTTTTCCCGACTCCTGAGTCCGGGACCTGGAATAAATATGTGGGAGAAAGGCTCCTTCCAAGGCCTGATTTATGCCTCTGTTCTCCTTAATGCTAATTGGCTCTGTTCAAGGGAGATCTAAATTATAGAGGTTCCGGCCAATAGGCCGAGAGGGAGAGTGAGCGGAATCTAATCATCCGAGTCCGAGTCCAGAGACGAGGCAATACATTTCTCCTCCAAATAATGAAAGCATTAAATTTTCAGAGCTCCTACTCTCCTGGAGAAACGGAGCTATTGATGTGGCGGGATTAATACTCGGCCAACAGACAGACACCCGCATTCTCTAACCTCTCAAATATGCTCCATTCAATTCCCTGACTCGGATCTAGGTGTGCACAAGGCAATTGCTTCCGTTACAAAATAATTCCAGTCTTTTAAATCAAACTCTGGACGCAGGGGGCGAGAATTCTTCAAACGAAATTGCAGATTACTGGAATATATTTTATATCATTTTTTTTAAATTGATCTCACTTTTCAGATTTTTAGTAAAATGTAAAAAATTAGTCGATTAGCATTTTAACAATATTTTCAATTATTAACCAGAATCATCATACATCGGGTGCAATTTAACATTGAAAAACATTTTCCTAGCATCAAAAACACTTCTTTTAATAGCCTTAAATTCATTAGTTTCCTTTTTCTATACATCATACATATTCTTGTGTTCTTTAGTTTAGGTTAGGTCAGGTTAGGGCTTTCGAAAGAATTTGCCACACTTTACTTCTAAAAGGAAAGAAATTTGACTCTAACGGTAGAATTTTTGTAGTAGAGTTCGTTTTTTCCTGCTACAGAAATTACAAGCCATTTAAAACACCCAAACGTGTAAGGTAAATGGATCTTACTTAACACAACTTTAAGCGGCCTAACCTAACTTAAAATTTAACCTAAGCTAGAGTTGACACCCGACAAACGGATATTATCCCCAATATCGTTGATAGTTTTAGGTTACAAGAAGTTGTTAGGGAAAATCCGGATTGAGTTGGACGGAATTGTCGTAGAATGTCCGGTCCCGCTCTCCGGTTCCTGATTACGGAGCGGAGTGTGTTTCATAAGCCTGATCACGGGCATTTGGGCTGAGCCAGAGCTGGCATGAACTGATCAGATGAGTGAGGAGGGTGATTAGAAGATTACCCCTTCCTTCCAATTCCCGTCAATCAGAAAGGAAATCGGGGTCTGAGCTAAATCGTGCCACTTTTTAATCGAATTGTCAAGAATTAGGTTCCCGTGCCCAGACCCAGGCTTACTAGAGCCTTCCTGAACCAACAGACATGGAATTGGAGAGAGAGAGAGCTGGATTAGACTCGGGGTCTGGTGACTGGGAATTAGCATGCGGACTAATTAAATGAGAAGAAAGAGAGGCCTGACATGTCTCTCACTAATGAATGCTTTGTCCAGGTATATTAACCTTCACTAACCAAGAGCCTCTGTTCCGTCAAATGGAAATTTAATAACGGGCCCTCGCCACTTAATTTCCTAGTGGAGCCTAATAAGCTCTCTCAAATCCGTGCATTCTTCCACGCTAAACGAATTTGGGGAAGGAGAGTGAACCCTGCTGCTCCGCAATTCTGACTAATTGAATAAAATTGGCGTGATATACATTTTCTCATTATCCCATTTCCCATTCCCACTCTTCTCGCCGAAGAAGGGCTGTCGAGTTGGCGAGGACGAGGCTTGGCCACCGTGGCCATAGGCCAGCCGCATCCCAGGAGTGACTGACTCATTTTCACATAAATAAAACGTGAAACTCATTATCTTCCTCCTCTCCCCGTCTGTCTCCATAATGAGAAGAGGAAAAATGAATGACTGAGTAGGAAATCAAATTTACACGCAAGACGAGCACATAGCCACTTGAGCTCACTTTCCTTCCCTTGTCTTCTTCTCATTCTCCAATCCACGCAACGCTCAACTTAGCCGTAATACAATGTCCAATTTTCCAATTTGTCGATTTGAGAAAATCAAAGCAGCTTCAAGCGTTGAAGCTACTCAGGCATAAAGCTGCCGCCAAATAGTAAATTTTCGGTATTCACACAATATTAAATATTCGCCCTTGTAACCTTTGCCATGAAAGGCGAATATTTGGCTCACAAAATCGTTTGGAATATTCATTTATTTGTAATATAGCGAATATATTATTCGTCCCTTAGCATTCGCCTAGCGGCCGGATAATGGTCAAAGTAGTAAATATTCGCCAATTTGGAGATTATTCTCCTAAGATTCGCCAATTAGGATAATATTCGCCCAATATTAGCCAGTTAGAAGAATGTTTGCTTAATATTTGTCAATTTGAAAAATATTTGCCTAAAATTCGCCAATTTGGAGAATATTCGCCCAATATTAGCCAGTTCAGAGAATCGTTGCCTAATATTTGTCAATTTGGAAAATATACGCCATACGCTTAAAATTCGCCAATTTGGAGAATATTCGCCCAATATTAGCCAGGTTGGAGAATTTTTGCCTAATATTTGTCAATTTCGAGAATATACGCCTACTTTTCGTCAATTTGAAGAATATTCGCCTAATATTCGCCAATTGGGAGAATTTTAGCCCAATATTAGCCATTTGGAGATTATTCGCTTAATATTTGTCAATTTGGATAATATTCGCCTAATATTTGCCAATTTCAAAAATATTCGCCTAACATTTACCTAATATTCGCCGAATTATGAGTATTCTCTCAAGCACGAATTTTGAAGGGCGAATGACGAATATAAAGCAACATTCGCCCATTCGCTTTCACCCTTGAATCTCAACAAGTTTTGGCCGAATATTCGAGGCATCCCTGCTTAGGCAAAACGATTTATCTACATACGGAAAAGCCTTAGTTACGGACATTGAGAAGCCATTGCAGTACAGACGGACATCATAATTAAGTACACTATGTACATGAATATGGAGCCCGAGCTGAAGTTACTCTGGATTCCAAAAGTAATTAGATCCTAAATATTGATGAATAACCTTGTGACCCTCCAAGCACGTGTTGAACTGGATGCTCTCAGAATATCAAATTTCTTCCTACTCGATTTCAAAGTGTTGCATTTCTCTGTATATCTTGTGAGTTAAATGGAACCAACTCCTAAATTGGTTCCATCTCATCTCAGTATTTACTTGACATTTAAACAATGCCGAGTTCCGTAACCTTGAGTATCCAATCCACATGTTGGAAGTAGTGGACTCCAACCTGTCTGCTCCGACCATACACTCAATATCCGAACGTATGGCGATGGGAGCGTGGAGGGAGCGAGCAGAGAAGAAAAAAGTAAATTGAAATTTCTAGTTTGACAGTCGTAGTAGCGTGATGTGGGCTTATTCTATTAATTTGTTCTATTGATTACCTTCCCATGATTTACATTGCCTTCTCCTCTAATTGAGTTGAGAATCCAATCTTCCAACTCTCATTTCCTGGCAGTAACTACAAGGTCTGTCCAAATTAACACTCGCCCTTTTTTTTTCACTCCTTCTGTCCCATCCGCCTGTCACACCGGAAAACACTCCTTTGAATCCAACTAATCTTGAGTTAATAAATCGTTTATCCACTCAATAAATTCCGGATAAGGCTTCTGAGTGGAAAGGTCTTGGAAGGAAGGAGTTGAGGACTCGGAAATTGTTCCATTCGTCTTGTTGAGCCGAGGTTGGGAGAAGGAGACAAAGTCCTGGCCCAGCTGCTGGAATGCAATAATGTTTTGGGGAAATGTTTATATAGAAATGGGCAATAAGGCTATTTGATTCACCTAAGCCCCGCACTCCTTCCCTCCACGTGGTTTATTTATGGGAAATAAATAAAATAATGTTTCCGTGCCTGGAGTGTAATGGGCGGTTTTTGTTGTGGCTCTCCTTCATATTCATTTATATGCAGAGTGTGTGTTTTTGTCTGCGGAGTAGGATTAGGGACCAGGGAGCCTGAGACTCGGGACGTGGAGCAGCAAGATGAGATTGGGTTCTCACTGTATTTCTAGTTCACTTTGCTGCACTGAATTCGAGCCATCAAGGTTAGGAATTTATGCCATGATCAAAATCACGGTTCAATGGCCTCAGAAGGTTCTCACGTGCGTGCTGATGAAAGGAAGCCCGAAATAGGTTCAAGGTTCTGGAAAATCAATTTGTTTGCACAATGAATCCAACCGTTCTGCGACAGTTGGGCCGAGAAAAGGACGAAACCCGCGTTTCTCTGTTCATTGGAACCTATTTTAACCTAACCTTTAGAAGATTTCTTAAACTACACATATTAAATAATTCTAGCCAAGCTTCAGCTCTTAGAGAAAGTTGCATAGCTCTCGCTGAAAATTTTCCCAACCGTCTTTTACCCAAAAAGCGTTTCTAGTAAAAAAAAATAGTTCTTTCTGAATAGCATCTAGTAAGTCACTTGGAGAAAATCAATTGGGCAAAATTTAGTAATGTTAGGTTAGGTTAGTTTCGTTTAATCGTTGTTAGGTTAGGTTTGTGAGCCTCGACGGTTGGACAATTTAAAAAAAAAAAAAAACGTTGTTTTGCTGAATTGACTTCTAGCCAATTGTCCCAGCATTCACAATAATTATGCAAATGACATGCATTTTTAATTGGACAAGAATAAGTTGCTTTTTGTAAGATATTATTTTTCCAGATCCCAAAACTAGGTTCAAGGTCGTAAAACCTTGGACGCGGTTGAATAGAGCTGAATTCTTGGGATTTCCAAATTAAAGTGGACGGGTTGGAATTCTGAATCACTTGAGTAATAGAAAGACAAGGCGAGACCTAAGAGCCTGACCCAGCTCGGTATCACTGGGGACTGGGAGTGAAGCGTTGTTTTCTGTGTGGAAATAAATTAAAGACATCATCAAGGAGAGTCGTCACTGGAAATAAATAAGAGGTGCAATCCAATTAGCAGATATCTAATTATTTGTTGGTGAAGCGAGAGCGGAGAGAGATGTGAGGGAGGCTTTTGGTTCTGGATTGGCATGGACCCTCTTCCCATCGTTCCGCCGAGATGAGACAGAGTCTCATTTTCAATTAGTGTTGTTGGTTTGGGCTCGACTCAGTGTGAGTGTGGGACGAGTTCCTGTGAAGGATTTTGCGTGTCTGAGCTCTGAGTTGATGTGGCAGGAGAAGAAGGAGAGGAAGGATGGCTGGGCCAAATCCAGACTCCCGAATATGAAAGCCCAACTTCTTCCTTCCAAATAGAAAATGGAATATTGGGTTTGGGAAGACGGGGCAGCTCGGCAGAAGGTTATCAGGAACAAATTGAAGGAGACAGGCCAGTTCCGAACTCCCGTCATATTAAAAGCTGGAGCGGGAATTGCGCAAGGGTAGTGCGGCTCAATTGAACCATTCAGTCCCATTGTTGGTCATGGTCACATGTGGGATATAATGATTTAATGTGTCATAAGGCCCAGGAGTGCAACAGCTGTTTTTCTCTACGGAAAAGAAAGTGGTTCTCGGTCCGAGGACCTTTCCTAATAAGAATGATCTGATTCTGCAGCCCGGCCAAGCCCAAAGAAAGAACCCTTTCTCCCGCACCACTCTCCCGCACATTTTGTCAGAATTGGATGTTGGGAATTGACACACGATCTCCGTCCAATGAGCTTTTCTTTTTCTAATTTCGTCGACAATAAGGAATTGGACAGGAGGAGTAGTTTGGGCTTTCTCTCGCTCCGCTTTCCCCGGCCTGACAGCGGAAATTGATACAAATACCTCGCCCAATATACACTCCTCTAGGCTTGGGAAAACTGGCCTGTCAAAATATTTCACTCTTTCAAAAATATAGCCTCCCGTCCCAACCATCTAAATCAAAGACTCGAGCCCGAACGCAGTGGCCCCGGCTGCTCGGGCCTCCATCTCCATCCACAACCACTTTACTCCTTCTATTCAACTCGGAATGACCAGAAATATGCCTTTGGCAGCTCCAGATCAGCTTTTGGGCTAATTGCAACTTTCTCCATCCCTTAGGCGCCATTAGGCATGAGAGGAGGCCAATTTTAGTAGAAAGTGCTTTCACTTCTCCGGGCTAGGTGAAAGTTGTGCAAGAAAGGCACTGGCCATGCGGATGCATGGTGAGGCTGAGAGTGAAAGTGGATGGACGGAGGCTGGTAGGATAAGATCCCGTTGGCTCGTAAAGTGGTTTCATTGAAGAAGGCGGTGGCTAATGGGAAAAGTCAGTTTGGACTCTATTGAGACTAAATGAATGTCTAAGTTGAAGGAGGAAGTAAGTGAGTCGCGTCTCTTCACTTTCCGCCCAAGGGCCTTCCCCATTCTGGGCCCACTGAGCCAGGTCTCCCTGTCTCTGCACCGAGAAAGGGAGAAAGGAGGCAAGGAAGCCTAATGGGGAAAATCCTGAACAAGTATTTGCACAAAGCCTTCCAACTCCGTCTTTCTCTCCGTCTTGACTAACTAAATGGACCGATGATGGTTTAGACAATCTTCTCAACTCACTTACACTCCCACTCCTCGCTCCACTTCAAACCACTTCCGTATATCAAAAAACATGGGCCTGGCTATTAACCATTCCGCCCTGCATTCCCTCATCACACACTGCACGTCACGTGGTCCTTGCCCTATGACTCATCTCACATTTCCTTATGCGGATACACCTTCTATCCGCCTGAAGCGTCTTCTCCAATTAGGCTGGTGACACCTGTATCGATACCAGTCTTAATCCACTCACGTCCACTCACGTCCAACTTGGGTAAGCTTTAGACATCTTGTATGGAGTTGCCAGTGCCAGTATGACATTACGAAAGAAAGGATTTCCGAATAGCTTCAATTTTAATGCCAATATTTGGTAGGGTACATCCTCTTGACTAGAGGTAGAAGTTGATTGAATTTACGAAATAGTAAAATCAGGTTAGACTTCCCAAATCAGGTACTTTCAATCAACTTCATCGTTCAAAATGAAATATTATTTTGCCGGTTCACTTCCTTAATTCCAACGAATTTGAGAGTGGAATTGGAAGCTTCTCTGCACTCATATGCCAAATATGTAATAGCATTTTGGACAGGAAAGGGTTAATTTGCTGTCAGCTCGTGACGTCATACATCTACGAAGTTGATGCTTGTACTATATATAGGAACTTGAAGGTGCTTCAAAAAGTATTGTTCGTAAAATATACACTCGAAAATACATCTTGTTTGTTTATTAAATAGCGTGTTTTGTATTTACGGATGCTTTCATGTATATTTTTGTGGGATAGAATTGAATGTCAAAGCGATTTGCCCGAACCAAGTGCCGCATAATTCAACACGTGGATGAACGTCTTTGTACCTTATAGAATACGTTATGTGGAATGTGTATCCGGGGTCATGAGTCATGATTTGAACAAGACTTGCTATATTTCTACACCATAGAACCGCGTGTAATTTCTACAACCAAAAAATACGGCTCCCCGAGTTCCCATTTTCCGCTGATATTTTCCGATACATATTTTTTGCTTTCAAACGGAGAATGCATGAGGGTAAAGTAACTGTATCTACATACATACCTATTATAACATGTTAGTTGTATTTCTATAAACTATTTTTGAACGTTCGATCTTGCAACCTAACCGTGTTTAAAATAATTGGGCAAAAGCACTAATACTAGCCCATTACCAGAGTTTGCTAATCCTGTTGGGAGCTACGTGGGCTTACGTAGCCTGTTCCAATCAGGCTGGACGGGTCTGAATTGGGTCTTTGCGTCCTTGACGAAGTGCTCATTAGTCGGCTCTTCGGTGATAAGGAAGGAGCGAGAGACAAATTGAACTGTAGCGAATTTATAAGAGTTGAACAAATGGTTGGGAAGATATTCATCATCCTTTAATTAGAATCCTGGAGCGGAGAGAGAAAGGATCGTTAAGTCAGAAACTTCTCCCTGTGACATGTCAGTTTGGGTCCGTAATGCATTTAGGACCTCTCACCAGACCAGAGACCAGCTAACGACGCTCCTTGACTATATCCCATGCTATGACTTTCAGCATTATGCACAGGTCTAGACTTTCAGGCTGAAGTAAATAGTTCGCTATACTTACTAGGATTTGAAAAGGTTTTTATATTTGGCGGCTAATAAACGTGCGAAAAAAGTGTTTTTTTAAATTCGAGCCTATAAGGAATTGTGCCATCAATTTAATATGCTATTTATATTAGTTTTAGGTATTTTTCAATATTTGCTGTATACTTCATAAAACATCTAAAATCATCAAAAATACAGGTGCTTTTACGTTTTGAGAGTGTGTTTGGCTTGTTTAATGTTTAAAATCACTTTTCGGCTCATTAGCTTTTAAAAGTGAAATTAAGTCCATGTTTGGGCTTTCTAGGGTAAAAAATGCAAAAATTTAAATTTAAAATACGTTAACTAAAAATTGACACTAGAGGCAACTATGAAGAAAATCGGACATATTCTTTACTAAAATCTTAAAACCTCAAACTCGAGTCCTGATTCTGGGGGATCGTGTAGAAGAGGACAGAAGATCTGTTGGTTGGTGGGGAGCTGAGAATAACCACAGAGAGTGTAGTTCACAAGTCGCCAGAGACAAGTTTCAAACTGGGAGATCTCCATCTCGTTAATTATAGACATATCTATGAGAACTCGTTATTGAGATAGGACATTTTATTATCCTACAACTTAACGAGAAGCTACTTGAATTATAACTAATGTCCTCTCTGCTCCTTCCTTCCTGCACAACTCAGGCACTCTGCACAGCTCATGGCCACGCTAACTGGAGACCAGGGACTGAGAACCAATCAACGGACCCAAACTGGGATGAGACGCCAATTAGCTCCACAACTACTCAAATCCCACCTTTCTCTCCCACATCAAACCCATCAGAACCATTCCGCCTCAATTACCACCCAGCAATTCCCATCACTCAAATACACTCATTTTGGGCGCCTACTTCTGCAAATTACGTGCAAGACACTCGTGTTGCCTATTGGATGCTCAGAAATTATCAAACTAGTCCAATTTGTGATATGAGAAAATTGGGCGTAGACTATGGCAACTGAGAGTGCACAATTTGCAGAAATTGGCGTGTAGTCGGAATGAGGAGCTAAGCCGAATGGAAGCTCATTTCCACATAAACTGAGGAGCTGATAGGAAGAGCAGGTGAGGACGATGAGTCAGATTGGAGGGACAATAACTCATCCTGAGTTCAATTACCAACTCCTTCCTTCCAATTTGTGACTAAGGCCTAATGAGCTAAATAATTGGCAGATCAGGTTAGGCTTTAGTATTCGATTCAACCCAGAGTCCTTCTTGTTGGGAACCCATTTGGGCTCTCTGCATATCCTAATTGGAATGGTATCATAGACTCTGACATTTGATGAAGCCCTCCTATCTCGATCCAATTTTCCTTCTCCAAAGCCAGATTTTAATTTATGGGGATCCGGGTGCTCTTCCTTCTCAACAATATTCCCGTCCAGGATAAAGATCCCTAATTGGATTCGAGCCTAGTTCTACTCGGAACCAGAAACTATTTGCTCTAATTCCAGGCTTAATGTCCACCAACCTCAATTTTTCACATTTACGTTTAACTCCTAATTTGTACAATACGTTATACGTTAT
>JAQFXZ010000424.1:0-19945 GCA_034694025.1 Ceratophysella scotica | reverse complement strand
TGTTACGAGATTCTTACAATGACGTTACAATGGGACGTTACAATTGGGACGTTACAGGCCGCCGGCTCTCCCTTACTTTAACCGTGGATTTCACATGCCAGTAATTTAAGGCCTGGCTTTGCTTGCGTTGTTACGTGTAATGCATAGTATGTGGTAATATCTTACACGCCATATATTCTTTGCCTAACGTTCCTTGCATTATGTGCTATAATATGTGACAAGATCATACACACACAACATCTTACACGCCATATATTCTTTGCCTAACGTTCCTTGCATTATGTGCTATAATATGTGACAAGATCATACACACACAACATATTTTATGGCTGTGTTAGCATGAGTTGTATGCTACAGTATGTGGCAAGTTCCCACATGCTAATGTACCCCAGTATTCTATGCCTGTCCTTGAATGTGTTGTGTGCTATATTATATGACAAGATTTCACATGACGAATTCTACGCTGGTCTCTTTATGCTTGTATGCTATAGCATTTAGGGGCCAGTAAACTTCCTATTTTTAAATAGGTAGTTGCGCGCGAGGGACAGGCTGTAACCACATATTGTAACCACCCTTTGGAACCATTCAACATCTAGACAAACTTAAAACTAAGCAGAATTTATCAACCCGCATTCCGAACAATACCTTATCTAACCTAAAGGATCAACGAAGTCGAAACCGCTTCGAAATCCGCACTTTTAAGCGCGGTTACAATGGGTGGCTACAATGTGCAGGTGCAGCTTGTTATCGCTGTTCCATATTTTCTGAACTCGCTGCCTGAGTGAGCTGAAGTGTATATTTTATTTAGAAGTTAATAACAAGTAGCTAGCCTTCTTTAGTAAAACGAAACATTGCAACCATCTGATTCACGTTCATCGGCGGTCACCTACACGGCCCCTGGTTGCTATTACCAAGTTGGAAATCTTCATGATTTGTTTTGTAACTTGAGGAGGAGGGATATTTAATATTTTTGTCAGTCTAACCAAACTGCGTTGCATGGCATCAGCTACTTTGAACTAAGTCCTAGCAAGTTCCCCTGAGCAGCCCTGTATGTAAGTGAAAGTGAACTGAAGATTGAGAAGACCGGGAAGAAAGATGATTCTGAATTCCGTGTCGGTTCTTCCTGAATGAGAATGAGTGCGGAGGTAGTGAAAGTGAACTTTCTCCTTGGGAAGAAGAGCATAGCCTAGCATGGCTGGATTCTTTTTTTTTTCCTGGGGAATGTCTGTCTGCCTTGAACTCTGTGTGTTGAGTTGAGCTCCCAATTTGGACCCTTCACATTCCCATAATCCGAGTCCGAGTTCGGAGGGAGTTTTAGTGCCTGAGATGAGTTTCCCTTGATCCTGGCTAGGATTGCAGGGCTGCTGGGGCTGACAAGCCTCTTTCCAACACACAGACCTAGCATACAAATGAGGAGACTCGCACGGCTCGAGGAACCAACGGACCCAAGCTTGGCAGAACCCGAGAAATCGATAGGCTTCCTTGCCTCAGTACGGAATTTTCTCCTCCGAGAACCGAATCACGGACTCGGTGCCAGTTCCATACCCAAACTACGCCTCAGCAAAGGATCCCCAACACAAAAGAACAAAACCAGATACCCACATTCTCTCTAATGTCATTTGTTCAGAAAAAACGGGGTTCCAATCAAGCCACGTCACTTGAATTCCGTGGAAGGCGGAATGAAATGATCTCTCAAGATCTGTCAAACCCATTAGCGGCCTGGCACTCAGAAGCATTCTTGGCCTCTTCTCATCTCAAGATGAGTTCAGACCCTTCAATTCCCATTCCATTCTCACATCCCAGACTATCCAATCAAGCTTCTTGTAAACGCCTAGTTTTCACCTTCCATCCCAATCCACCGGAACTCAAATATTCGGATGAATCAAGCTTTCTCTGGAAGCGCCAATATAAATGTCTGTTTTTTGCAAATTTTAGTCCAAAATGTTGCAACAATTGTTCGACTCTTTCGAGAAAAAACGCTTTCAAAGAACCTACAATCCTAAAACCCTAACCTAGTCCACTTTGATTTGGGATATTGGCAAAACCTGTTGGCAAACTTTGATACAGAAAAATGAAACAAGCAATAGGTTTAGTTGCCGTATTGCAAATTCACTATTGCCAAATGAACTTTTCAATTACTTCACAAAATACAAAACTGAAAGATTTTGTTTCAAAAATGAAACTTAATCACTGGTAAAAATACTAAAATTTATTTAAAGTCAATGAAAATTACATTGAACGCAACAAAGAAATGCATTCAGCACTTGGAGCAGAGCCTTTCTTTTTCATTTCTCTTCCCAAAATGCTGCGTTGTTTGAATACTGATTAGCTGATTTAAAAAAAATTAATTGACAAAACTAAATAGTATTTATCAAAATTTACCAAATATTCGAATCGTGTGGATTATTCAAATTGGAAGACTTACAATTCCTCAATTTTCACCAAAATCAAAACGCCTATTTATGTATTTGCCATTTTGGGTATCAAATTTATAAAAAATGTGACTTTATCTGCAATACGGAATCCCCGGTTTTATTCTCAACTTCATATAAAATATATTTAAGCTGCAAACTACAAAAAATGATCTAACATGCGTAATTTCACGCAGAACAATGCAAAATTCGTGAAAATCGGCCATTCGAACGAGCAAGTCCGAGACCCTTGAAAACCTAGGCTCTCCGTCCTAGGCCTCATCTTCCGATCCCTAAATTGTGCCTCGTTGGTCCTTAGTCCAGGCGTGTTTAGGAAGAGCTGACGTGTTTGTGTTTCTGGCGGAGGAGCACAGGCATGGTCAGAGATATGAGAGGGTGTGGAAGGCGTGAGTGGCGCAGAGGGAGAAAAGCGGAGAAAGGGAATTGGGAAGTAGAAAGGTCGGGAGAAAGGAGGAGGGTTCTCATTTAGTTGCTGCACTCCCAGGAAAGAACGTCTTCTCTCGTCTCTCGTTACTTACTCTTAATTACTTGCTCTTACTTGCATTTACCTCTTTCTTCACACTTCTCACTCCTTTTCTTTTCTCTCCTAGTTCCCATCAACTCCGTTTTAGTCCTTTTCCCAGTCCTTGGTTCTTATCCTCCGCAGTTCGACACGGAGTCCTCTTAGTCTTCGTCTCCACAAAGATCAGAAGACGCAGGAGAGCAGGGAGCAGGGAGCAGTAGCGTTGCGAGGTAAGTTCCGCTTTCACTCAACCTGTCGCATTGCGGCATTTCTTCAAAGGACTCGTCTCCCTGACCTGCCGCAGGCTCATAGTCCCCTTCAACCTCCAGTTGTCAGGACAACGAGCCGGCCTGCTTTTGTTGAGCTGAGTTGGAAGGGAACGCGGGTCGGGTGGAAGGGAGTTGGCTATCGATTCCCGACTCTCTCGTGTCCCCCCCCCCTCCACTCCGCCCCTCCCGCTCCCTCCTGCTTTCTGCACTTGTTACGCTTTTCCTCTCAAATCAAACCGAAACCCACACCCACATTGCAGACGCCAAGTGGGTGCTCTTCTCCGAAACAGCAGCATGCATTAGGGTCACTGTCACTCCAACCAGCAAGGTCATGCACGGATGGTTTTAGTTTTATCAATATTTAGAACCTAAGAACTCAATGTCAATTTCGGCCCCTTGTCTTGTTGAATTGTAAACAGAGAATTGGCATGCTTAACACGCAGTACGCACGGTAGGCAGAAACGCTCTTAATTAGGTCCCTAATTCCAAGTGAGACTTTCACTTCGAAGGCAAACGCCTTAAGACATTACGCCCGGCCCATTAAATTCTCAATCTCAAGGAATAGGTTAAGGTTAGGGGCAATTACACATGAGTGTCTTGTAAGACGCCTCTTGTGTCAAGTCTCAACACTCAAAGCAGAGATTTAAGTGCGCCCTTAGGAGTTCTGCTTCAAAGTTTAATCAGAGAAGCCAAGAGCCTGAAGTATGTCATGGTAATAAAATAGAGCTTTTCAGATTTACCGGTTGAAAGGTGAATGTGAATTCAAGAAACACAGCGAAAATATAGGAATACGCACGTTGTCTTGCAGATTTTCAGGCTTAATTTACTTAATTTATTTGAAATTGTAAAATATTTGTTTAACATACAAAATCTGTCTCTTCATTTTTGATAAAATAAAAGTGCATAGTGTGCTTTTTTGTTGCTTACACTTTGGTTGCAAAGCGGTTTTTATTTTTTATCATTCTATCATTTGATTATTTGATTTGATAAAAATCAGGCAAGAGCACAACCCCTTCGGTAACATGTTCGGATTAGACTATTGACTATTTAAAATTCTACACAGAGCTACAAATTACGAGTTGAAGAAGAGAATTCTCGTTTGAGGAGAAAGGTTGGTTGCTAAGGCCGTTTTTAATAATTGATTCGCTTGGCAGTTGGTTCTGAATTGGGAAGGGTTGCAAGTTCTAATTCCGGGTAATGAGATTGGATGGAATGATAGGAACGGTTCCCCTGCTCCAGTAGAACAAGGGAGCAGCTGTCGGCCCTCAAGGGCCCATCTCTCGTCACGCTCCATATTCAGAGCTGGACTGCTCAGTTCTTCAGCACAGGCAAAGCGAACCCGAAAGGAACTCAAATTATGCGTTGAAAGCTGGTGTGCGTTTATTTAGCTCTTATGGGTGATATCTAACGCGAATTTAAATAATCATTGTTAGCTGGTTTTAACGTTGGCTTTTTAACAATAGTCCCATACGGAGCACGTATGTATCGAGCAGCACGCTTTGGAAAGGCATAATTAAACAGACCGTTTGCCTTCCAAAACGTTAATTTAAAAGCAGTGATGCCGAGAGTATTCGCACAAGCTGAAATTCGAGAGCAAAGACGCAGGGGCGGATACTTAAACTCGGGCGAATATATTTGCCCTACCGAATTCGTACTTGAGTGAATAAAATTTATGAATATATGGTGAAAGCAGTATTAGGCGAATATTCTCCAAATCGGCGAATATTCGCTTTCTGACTCTGACCACTTTTCGATCACTAGAAAAATACTACAATGGCGAATGATCGCCATTAGGCGAAAAATCTTTGCCAGAATTTCTGCTCTGCTGGGGGAAGGCTGTAAAGACGAATATTCGCTATTAGGCGAATATCGAAAAGCACTATTAGCGGTATCACTATATTTAAAAAATTTAATGAGCTCATTCGCCGTCAATTCTTAATTTAGTGTCCCGTGCCCCTTGTGACTTGACCTCATGCTACAGCCCTGCGCACATTCCAATTTTTTTATGACTTCGATCAGATGAATTTTTTTTAAACCGGGTTCTTTTATGTATCCCGGCAGGGCGTCATTGGGCTAAGGAGAGGCTATTCAACCCTCTTCCGCTCAGCTGGCTTCAAGTCTACATATCCCGTTCAATTACAAACAATCCGGTTCCTTTCTGCCGAATCAGATTCAGAATTAGGCACAGATTCAGTTCCGTTCCCGGTTGGGACTTAGGGTTAAGCGAATGTCCGTTTTAAATACATAGATCATCAAGCACAAGGAAAGTTTCACCATTTGTTTCAGTATGCTTTGTGCAGACGACAGCCGGTTTTTCAATATGAAAAATTTGGGCATTATGGATAAAGGGCAAGTAGGATGTATATGAAAAATTGGTCGGGTTTTTATATATCAATATGGGGAGGCTTACGATAAAGCTGTCAGGGTATGAAAGTGCATACAGTATTTTCTTATGCACCGTATGTCTGTCTAGCCTTTGACTATATGGATTCTAATCTCTTTGTACGAGGTTCCAGATAATTGGAATTTATTTGTCTGCAAGTCTCACCTGATGAATGCCCTTTGCTTGGGTCACCAGTCTGCAGAGTTTTTGTTTCCGTCCTTATAGCTGCACACGTATATATAGTACACGTACACGGGTAAACAGGCTACAAACTACAAGCTAGTTATGGGGCTTCTCGTAGTTTCCAAAGTTGCTACACTAATAATAATAAGGGATAACGTACAACATAATCAAGGTAATACGTTCCACCGTAGACCCACTACATCCCACTATTGGCGTAGGCGTAAAGTTCTTAAGGACACTGTATTGAATTGAAATTCGCGCTCCACAGCATTTATACGGTATATCACACTAGATTTCTGACTCCTAGACCAGGATTAACCGCCTGACCAAGAATTACGGTGTGTACGGCTTAGGAAGTCTGACAGTTTACAGATTACACGCTCCAGTTGTTAAGAACATCTTTTGATCATTTTACTTTCATTTTTAATGAATAAAACAAAACAAAATGGAAAGAACCAGATTCTCCAGAAAACCAGCTTTACAACGCGGTATCAAACGTGAATGTAGGTCGAGTGCTTGACCCAGGCCGCAAATTTTGAAATCGCACGTCGTACATGGCAATTTGTGTTTTGCTATTTTTATGAGAGACAACTTGTCATATGTTTAGCTGGGCTGGGCTTTGCCGAAACGTACGATAGAATGTGACAAGTGGTCTGCCCTAAGAAAGCATTATTGTGTTCAAATTCCGATTCACGAATTCAAAATATGCAGCCGGGATCAAGGATCAAACATCCAGCGTGCTTATCCAGGTTGAGCAAACCGAAGACCTCCCGATATTAGCAGAGCATATATGTGGGCAATAGGCAAAATGTGTTAGGAATCTTGCATGAGCTCGTATTTGCAAATATTAAAACTGAGCACGAACCTACGACATACGATACATGCGCTACCGAACTTTGCTGCAGAAGTCTAGCATTATTTTCGGGTCCGTTCCGCAACGGGAATAATGAGTGTGAGAATCGAGTCCAAATTTGGAGTAAAGTAAAGCCTGGGAAATGATTTCCATGTGCGAAGTAGGAAAGCTGCTTTTCTTCTGCCGCCCACACAAAAGTGAGACCGAGGCTGGAGCTGGGTTCAATTGAAAGGAAAGCTCAAAGAAGTGAAAGTGCAGGGGCTTTTGTATGTACGTAAGACAGCGAAAGAGCAGCAGAGGCAGGGCAAATAGGCTTCATTATTCAGCCCTAGCGCTCAGTCGCCAGATAGTGGAAGTGGAATGGAAAAAGCCATGCCGTTCTCCGCAATATCGCCTTTCCTATACATGATATGTAGACTGGCACAAGCAAGATTAGACTTTTAGTTGCAAAATTCTGGGATAACTTTCCAGAAAGAACGTGATCGGTTTTGCTGTATCTTTTTATACCTTTTTCTATGATTTTAGAAGCTTATAGCAAGTTTTTAGGACCTATTTAGACTACGCATAAATTAAATCAATCAAAAGCTTCAGTTTATGACAAAAATGATCTTTTAGGTCATAAAAACATCCCATTTTGTGCTTCTCATCTGAGAAACCCGTCAAATTCACTTCGTCTTAAGCTCACTGGTTGGGTTCACGTCATGAAACTGCAAATATCTCTTCAAACTAGGCAGAAACCGCATTTTATATTTTTAGGATGTTTTTTAGTAGGCTTAAACGAGGATTTGGCGAAACGTTAAACGTATAGCCTGATCTTGCTTGCAGATTACTGTGTAGAGTTGAGGCACACGCTATGACATGACTCACACTCACGGTCAATGTAACCAAGCCACTCAATTATTTAGCCTGCTCAAAACTGGTGAAATGAAGTTTGCCATGCAAGAGTTTGAGCATGGCATGGCACAGGCACAAGCACCAAATTGTATATTCTCTCCTTCCTCCCATTTGATTACATTGGACATAGACCAGAACTTGAGATACAGTGCGGCGCAGGGCGAGCCTGGAAAACCCGACTATTTCGTTGTACACATTGAAAATAATGCCTATGACATGCGTACCATCGGGAAAATCTGTAGCTTGAGCCAAAAAACCGTGAATGTTCATGTTCTTGAAATTTCGAACATGTAGAATCTAAATTCTAGAATTTTTATAACGTTTTATTCTTAAAATATTTTATAACAATTACGCTTTTGTTCCGTCAAACTAGAAAGTTACCCAAATGCTTGGGAACACCCTGTACGGAACCGGGAGACGTGGCTACATGTGGCGGGTGATGCGGGGAGCTGTGCTGGATGGACGTGGAGTGCGGGGGTCTGAAACGGATCCCAGTTTTTGTCCCCTGTACAGAAACCGATTCGGGTTACAGAACCCCGTTCCTCTTCCGCATACAGAACCGCATCTTCTCCGTCCATGCACATGCACACCACTGGCTCTAGCTACTCCAGGGAGACAAGGGATCCTTTCTAGCACTCGAGCAGCACGGGCTGGAACAAGGATCCCTCCCTGTCTAGCCTTAAGGGTCCCGATCCGCACGTGCCACTGTAATTCGGCCCATCTGTCCACACTCACGGACCCTTTCCTACCATTCATTCAAGAGATAGACCGAATATGTTATGGCCGCCTGATTTTTGTAGGTTTTTGGGCGATTGTAGAAACATCCGTGCGCATATTTTGAAATTATTGTAATATTGCATTGAAATCTCTGCAATGTTGTCCTTTCCCATTTCTGACCACTTGTCACATTATATCGCACGTTTCAATACAACCTAACCTAATTAAAAATATGACAAGCTGTAAAAGAAAACCTTACGCAACACTTGTCATGTACGATTTGAGGATTTCGTTTTGATAATTTGAGGCTTCTAGAACAAAGATGTAACAATTTTGTAACTTAATTCTTGAGATTAGAACTTTTAAAAAGCTCTGCAGAAAATAATTTATTTTGGTACAACTTTTGTGATACCTAGCGGCTGAATCAGCGAATAAAAGCGCACTGCATCGATTTTGAGGCCGTTAACAGCGGATTCATGTGTATGGAAAAGTTTGAATGCGGCTATTATGGCTTGAGTGAGTGCGAGAGACGGGAACGGGAGTTTTAGATATTTTTTTTCGGATTGTGAGCAGCTGTGTCTGGGTGTGTATGAGTAGATGGTAGAGGTGGCCGAGGTCCCTTGCTGGGTTCCTGCAGAACTCCAACCCTCCGTTGAGTGAGTCAGTCGAGAACCGAATGCGGAGAGGCAGGCTGCTCCGTGCTTTCCAGTCAAACATTCAAATATTCACACGAAATACCAAATTTTACTGATTCCATTCGGGCGACTTCCTGTTTTCCAGAAACCTAATTAACTAGTTGTGTGCTCAGTGTGTTCAATTACGTTAATTGTGGATCTGGAGTGAGTGATCTGGAGAAGACTAGCTTCTTTGGCCAGAAGCTTTCAGGATTTCGGAACGCATTCCCGTTGCCCACACATGTTCATTGCACTGGAAGGGTAAAAAAAAAAAAACCGATTCGGGTTCTGGGCTTCACTCGTTCAACCAAAAATCAATTCCTCCCTTTCCTTCTACCCTTCGCCCACCCAACCCCTACTTCGAATCTCACCCTCCCTCTAATCCATGTATTTAGTTCTCAGTAGAAGCCTAGCTGTGATCTGCACAGAATAATATTAGTCATTAATCGATATTTTTTTTTTACATTATATTTCGCATTTTTATGTTTTGAATTTACATAAATGTGTCTTTCCACTGTTAAAATTTAAATGGGCTTCTTGAAGTGTAAACCGCGGCAGAACAAAGCTCGAATTCATAACATTTTATCCATGCAACGGAACGTCGTGCAACAAGCAAATGTTGTTGTTGACATTTTCCTTCACCGGAGCGTGACAAAATACGGATTTGAAAATTACCATATGAATTTTTAGCTAAGAAGTTCATGTACGAGGGTTTAACCATACGTGACAAACTTGCCGAGTAGCAAAAAATTGAGTGTTAAAGTTGAAAGTTATCGTAAGTTGAATGGCAATATCAGGATTGAGGTCTAAATCAATCTACTTTGTGAAAAATTATATTTCCTAAAGCTCGAAATATTTTCCTAAGCTTGAATGGTATTCTTCCAGGACATAAACGTTCATGCAAATCGCAAACTAATTCGTCAAAGTCTAACCTTGGTGAACAAGTCTCTCTGTGAATCTGCTCTGTCCGTATTTTAAATACAGAAATTCCCCAGGAAGTGCTTCGTGTGCACTACTTGTTTATTGAATGGAATTGGTTTACAATTTATTTTACATGAATACGAATTGGTAATGCAAATTGTATCAGGGCAAAGTTATTTTATTAAATCATATCATAAAGTCCGTGAGGGAATTCGCGTCTTCAGCAGAATCTCTCTGATCTGTGACTGAATGAGTGAACTTGTCAGGAGCACATATTGATAAGAAGGCTGCAGTTTTATTTTTGAATTTCATTGACTAAATACCAAACACATTATATTATAGTAGAGAATATTTAATATTTTTAGCCCGTATTTACCACTTGACTTGACAGCAGAAATAATTAATGCCAACTTTTGTGCTTTTGAATACTAATTTCGTTGGTTCAAGTGAATTGTAGGTTTTGCTCAATTCAATCTCCATCAAATAGACTCCATGCCAATATCTGACACTTTGAATTACTACAGAAAATAGGATGTACCATCCAAGTCGGTTGTAGTTCACCCTGTACAATAGGCATCCGTAGTGGTAAATTCCAAGAAACGAGTGTGAAAGACGGGGTATTGATTTTGTTGGAGATCCTATTTCCCAATCGTATATCTTTGCGGATCTCCTTCTTCATTTTGGAGAGTCTGGCACATTTCACAACAATTTTCAGTTTCCACATTTTTGTTGGCAAAAGAGTTTCTGAAAGACCCGAGTTGGGAGAGGGAGGTGGGAGCGAGTGTGGGAGAGACAGGAACTATAAATATCCTACTATTAAAACATATTCTATACATTGCACAGCTTCACAACATCATCTTCAAACAACCGCATTCAGGTTTAGCACCATCCGCAGAATGCCTACAGACAACTTTCCTATTTCTCAGTTCATTTCTGTACATCATTTACCCAGGTTATAAATTTTGAATATTTGAAGGTTAGGCTGTAGGATCCTAAAGATCCATGTTTCAAATGATTGAATCTTGAAATAATCCTAACTCAGATATGAGGCCTCCCGTTCTGCTTTCAATCTTTCTTCAATTTTGAAAAACCGCTCGGCCTTAGTAGTGCATTGAAGAGATAGAAGGGCAGCTAGTGCGGAGTAATCATTCCTACTTCCGACTATGTATAGAAATTGGGAGGAAGAGCAAGGGATGATGTGTGATGCTCAGAATGTGGTTCAAAGTGTTGGGCTGGCATGGCAGCTGCTCCTTCCCTGCTCATCTCCCGTCCGCACATGCCACACTCACTCAACACGGTACAATCCGAATTTCGGGCCAGAGAATCATCACTTGGCTCTATCCGAACACAGATAGACACACAAATAAATGAGAGCTTGTAAATCGGGAGTATAAATAGGGAGGGAGGCAGGAGGCGGAGATCAATCCCGAATCGTTGCCTCACACGCGAGAACTACAGACCCTAGTGCTTCGTATGAATCCGATTCGGATTCAACAGAATCCGGATTCATCAAATCCGCAATCCTTATCTGAATTTTGAATGTCGAATCCTAACTGATAGTAGAAAATCCTAACCCGCTGATTCGAATACTTAAATCCGGGTTTGATCATTCGAATTCTTAAAACCGTATTTTTCGATTTGTATCATTAAATCCGAATTTCATTAGAATTCTTAAAACCGGATTTGACCCTTTGAACCTTTAAATCCGGGTTTGACCATTCGAATTTTGAATGAGGCCAAGCCTGAATGCCTGACAAGATATTGAGATATTAGACAGATTTCCACCGATTCGAATTGAGTTTCAAACCCGAAACCGAATTCGAATTCAAGTTCGCTGTAAAAAACATCGGAGTGTCGATTCGAACCTTAAACTCGAATATAAATGTGGGCTGTCTGCTTAACTGGTCGAAAAATCGAAAAGATTCGGATTTGGATTCGAGCGGAGCCCAATCAAGCAGGAAACCCAAATGAAGCCGTTGCGAGGAGCATTGCACATCTGTAGAGAAGTCGTTTAGGATGAATTCCCGTCTGACTAGGCTGCTTTCCCGTTCATGCTAAAGCTGAATACAGAATGTCTTGAGTTTGAGAGTCCAAGTCCGTAGTGCGGAACGAACTCATTACAAACATGTTTCCTTCACATTCCGGCATTTAGAATGTGTTAGGAGTTACGAGTCTGAACTTTAGTGCACATGTAGGACAGGATGAGCTCGTTGAGCCAGAGTCTTCTTTTTCACCACAGTTTGAGAAGTTGGAAGGGAATAGGCAATAACATCCTTTTCCTGCTTTCACTCGCTTTCTCCTCTGTCCTTCTTTCTCTTTAGGATTTCCCTACGGAGCAACTCGAAATGATGGCCAATAATTAAAATCTTCTAGGAAGCCGTTAATTCCTACTTGAGATAGCATATGGGAAAAGTTAAGCTAACTCCTGGGGGATAAGGAAAACGACACTTTCTCCTTTTGACTGAATATATTATTGTCCCAACTTCCTCCTGAAACAAAAACTTTAAAAAGTAGATGGCGCTCAAATGAAACATTGGCCCTTATCTTGTGTATCCTTAAGATAAGCTTCACTAACACTTGTTTCCTTGTCTATTTCAGAGAGGGCGTGGTTTGCGAGTCTGAGGTGGAGGTGTGCAAGGGGTTGGAGGAGGGGGAGGAGTGGGCGGGGATGCTAGGGAACGGGATGGAAGTGAGCGGAACGTCTCCGCAAAATGGCGGGATTCACTGTGGACTGGGATTGGGCGGCGGTTCGCCGAATGGGAGCAACGGGATGGAGGAGAGCAAGACGAATCTGATCGTCAATTACTTGCCCCAGACCATGACACAGGAGGAGATTCGCTCACTCTTCTCCTCCATTGGTGAGGTCGAGTCATGCAAACTCATCAGAGACAAAATCACAGGTACGACAAGCAGAATAGTCGAAAATAACAAAATGAATGGATCGCATATCGCATATTTTTCAATGTTTTTCTAATCTACAATTTTTTCTAGTCCTGTGCAGTTTGAACTCATTGCATATTCAATCTGCAGTAGTTTGGAATAGGTTTGCCATGTAGATCACTCCCAAAGAAATAATCTGGCTTCGTTTTAAATGCGTAGGTAGTGAATTTCTACAATGATATTCTGTATGTTAAAACAACATCTTCAACCTTTGTCGCAAAAAAGGAATATAAATTCGAACATGAGCGCCATCGTGCATAAATATGTAAACAATGAAACAAAACGTGTAATGACCTGTTGTGATTTTTGTAGACTCGTCGATGGTCTCGGGTCAGAGCCTTGGCTACGGATTTGTGAATTACCACCGGGCGGAAGATGCGGAGAAAGCCATTAACACCCTCAATGGACTCCGCCTCCAGAACAAGACAATAAAGGTGAGTCACTAGTCACAAAGATCGTAAATGGAATCGAAAGACCTCATTTAATTGATGCAAATTGACCAATTACGAAGCATCGCAAAATTAGAAACTGGTGTCTTCATGAGCTTGTGTGTATTCTCAGGTGTCCTTCGCCCGGCCGAGCAGTGAGGCTATCAAGGGAGCTAATCTTTACGTGAGCGGACTGCCCAAGAATATGGCTCAGCAAGAGCTCGAGAGTCTCTTCACCCCCTTCGGACGCATCATCACTTCCCGCATTCTCTGCGACAACATCACCGGTGAGACGCGAACCCGCTTTAGTCCGCTCAGCACGAACCCGAGTTTGGAAAAATTCCGAGTCAATGAATCTGAAATTAATCGGATTGGTCAAAAAGATCGAATTTCGAATTCGGTTTCACAACTGACAAATCAAATGTTTATATTGCTACGTAATTCCTGATTCGGATTCGTGCATAGCTATGCCGTGCAAAGCCGTCACCGCAGACATTCTCGTGATAGATGCTCATGACGCTTTTTCTTGCCGATAGTCGACAATCGACATATATATGTATCTTAATTCGAATGCAAGCGTATGGAGTCTTAGCTGCCAGTGATTTCATGTGTGTTAAGCTATATGAAAGCGCAATTGGAAGCTTATTCCCCCGTGTTTGGGTTTGAGGGTCTGTGACTTGACTTGCGAATTAGTCTGCTGGTGCGGTTTCTCGGGCGATGCTGAAACCCTTTCCTTTTTGATCGTGTTGAGCCGATGTATTTATTTGATTTTTTTGTTCTGTGTGTGCTGACGGGGCAGGCCTGTCGAAGGGGGTTGGGTTCATCCGGTTCGACCAGCGGATCGAGGCGGAGCGGGCAATTCAGGAGCTGAACGGGACAATCCCGAAGGGGTCCACGGAACCCGTGACCGTCAAGTTCGCCAACAACCCCTCCAACAACTCCAAAGCTCTTCCACCCCTCGCCGCCTACCTAGCGGCCCCGCAGGCCGCTCAGGCCGCCGCTCGTCGCTTCGGAGGTCCCATTCACCATGCCACGGGCCGTCTGCGCTACATCCCCCTCTCGCCGCTTTCCAGGTGAGCCCCGGCCCTACCCCCTGCCCACCCAGCCCTCCCCTTCTTCTCTTATCACTTCTTACCCCTCATTCGTTCATTTTTGGTTCTTATTCTGCCTTTTCTTTGTCTCTCTTTTGATTTAGCACTGGCAAGGCCATGCTGGCCATAAACAAAGGGCTGCAGAGGTCAGTATTCTCCCTTCTCCTTGGTTCTTTCTGTTAGCCCCCCGCCCCCCACTCCTCCTCCACCCACTAACCGCCCTCTCTCTCTTCCAGGTACTCACCGCTGGCAGGTGACCTGCTGGCCAACACAGTCATTCCAGGCAACGCCATGAACGGGGCCGGCTGGTGCATCTTCGTCTACAACCTCGCCCCCGAGACGGAGGAAAACGTGCTCTGGCAGCTCTTCGGCCCCTTCGGGGCCGTCCAGAGCGTCAAGGTCATCCGGGATCTCCAGACGAACAAGTGCAAGGGGTTTGGATTCGTGACGATGACGAACTACGACGAGGCGGTCATTGCCATCCAGTCACTCAACGGCTACACGCTCGGAAACCGCGTTCTGCAAGTCTCCTTCAAAACGAACAAGACCAAGACGTCATGAACAACCCTGCCCCCACCCATTCAGCCCCGACGCCCCCCATCAGGAATGTGGACTTGAGGGGAGGGGCGGGAGGGTGCGGAGAGCGGGGTGTCGTTGCCCACCCCAAGGGCAGAAGCTCAACTAGTCAGAAGTCTCCTGGACGGACGGGAGCTAGTCAGGGCTCTCCGCAACCTTCCGCCTCCTCCCGCCCCGCTCCCACCCCATTCCCACCCACCTACATCTTCTACTGTTCCAAAGAATCTCACTATGGATGTTGCGTGTAGGTGGTCTGCCTGACTCTGTTAACGGATTTAGAATCTACTTGACTCTTGTTATCGTAAATGGATTTACGAGTGAACCTGTCCCCGCCCAGCCCGGGTCCCCAAGATCCCAGGCCCACCTCCACCCAGCAGCAGCCGGAGGTGGGGACGGGAGGGCGGGGTCTCAATAACATTTGTATTTTTACAAGGGAAGGGAGTCGGTCTGACTGGGAAGCATAGAATAGGCTCTCCGGGCCCTTCGGCCCTGGGCGGCCTCAGCAAGGAGTCCCACCCACTCAACACGCCCGCCCACAGCCACCTACGAATTCCTCGTCCCGATTCCAGCCCACTCATCCCCCTTCAAGTCCTCGGGACAACTACATCCACGTACTTAATTACTCATAAGTTACTCTTCAACTATTCATTCTCTAGTTTCTAGTCTTCTCTCTTTCTGACTACGTCTTAGTTACACTTCTACTTTGTATTATGTGATGTCTCACCCACCCGGGCCCCGCCCCATGCGCCGGCCTCCTAGTCACCAAGGACCCGCCCCTCCCCTCCCCCTGTACATAACTCTTGCCTTGGTTTCTAACGCCTCTAGCCGTAGTCACTCTCACTATTGATTATTAATACTTGATTCTGTTCCGTTTGAGCATCTTCAGCGTCCGCTACTTCGTTCGGCGTGAGTTCATTTGGTTGACTCGGTTTATGATTTATTCATTACTTATTGTGTACCACTTTGTCACCTTGTGAGTTGAATAATATTCTAACCAAAAACCTCTTTCGTTCTTATACTTAATACACCGCTCATTAGCTCCCGTGCCAGTATCGTTATCGTTACTTGTCTTGCTCCCGCACACGACTTGCTCTTCAGTTGACCCCGCCCTCCTATCTCCTGCTCCCGCCCACACGGCCCAGGCCCCCACCAGGCCCAAGCAAGGCACGAGCACATATCAGCAGAGATGCAAACGGACAGACCCATCACACAAGCCCACAAACTGAGGCCTAACTCCCACCCACCCCAACACGTGCAATATGCCTGACTAGACTAGAAAGTGTAGAGAGCGGAGGGTGGGCCAGACGGAGCTATTTTTGATAAGGGAGGGGCCACCCACCCCTCCCACCCACAGAGACAACTACTATAGACTAGAGTCAACTACGCTGAGATTGAGTCCCGTACGTTACTCCCCCCGCCACCCAGGACATTCCAGACACATTCCACCCGCCCCTCCTCTCTAGACGTGTAGCTATTTGTACTTGTGTAGGTTCTTAGTTGTGTTTCCTTCTCTTGATTCAATTGTACTTGTTCTACATACTTCTCTTAATTACTCACTAGACGTACGTTAGCCTAGGAGGTGGAGAGCTGGCTCAGTCCCAAATTGCTCCTCTCATCATCATCTCGAACCACCTTTGACCTTGACCTTGCCCTCTCCTTCTCAATCATCCCCTTCTTCGTACAATGAAAACAAAGAGGGATTTTACATTTTACAACTACGCTCTAAATGACCTTTCATTTCCAGTCTAGTCACATCCGCCCACTCGGGTGCAGTAAACAACAAGTTGCCGGTGATGGAATTAGTCGTCTGGTGGGTGTTCCAGAAACCTAACCTGTCGAGGAAAGCGTAGCAGAGGCTTGGTGTGGAAATACAAGCTACCACCGGCAACCTGTTGGTTACCCAAACCACTTATTCAGTAGTCGTAGTCTATTTTAACAATTCGCATCCAGCGACTTCTGTCGATAAAGAATTCAATTCGAATCCGGCTGAACAGCGTCCAAGGAGAACCGGAAAGTCGGAATTTGACCAGAATTTGTTCAATTGACCTGCAGCTTTCTTCCAAGGATTACCTTCTTCTGACCCGGACAATTCATATTTCATACTATATCCATCACTGCAAAAATATACCTATAGCATAACTAGGCGATTCTTGACGTCATTATTCTGGCGGTCGTTGCTTCTGTCCTTGTTGCGTCCAGTTGTTCATCAAAACAATAGCAAGATTCTTTGTTGATCCATGGAAGCGTTCCTGTCTCTTTCCCTCAAGAAGATCAGCTAGAATACGTCCATAAGATGATGCTACGAACTGAGTTAGCTAACCAGAAGCACAAAGCAAGAGCATGACGCACTATTGTATGAAACATCTCAATGTCTTATCCTTCAAAGAGTCAGTTTGACAGCTGACAGCAGAAGAGTTAGACATTGGAATTATGCATCGGCCTTGATTGATAAAGCGGAGTATCTCTCAAGATAAGTAGTGAAGGTCAGATGAGTGTATGACCTGACTCCAGCACTAAAATCACAATTCAAATGTTACAGCAATAGCATAATTAATGCAAGTGCTATACTTGTGCAATTCTGACATTATAAAATACCATAGCGTAGCACATGGCTCCCAGACTCAATGCCACGTTAACGATTGCAAATAAATCGGCAATTCGAAACAGAATTGGCTACATTCAGCATCTGATGCTAAAGACCTTGAAAGTATAAGTGGTTCCATGGTGTAACGGTTAGCACTCAGGACTTTGAATCCTGCGATCCGAGTTCAAATCTCGGTGGAACCTAGCACTTTTTTGTAGATTATTCTTTAAAAAATTCAAAGATTTCCTCAGCATAATTCACTTTTCATTGAGACCTTGAAAGTATAAGTGGTTCCATGGTGTAACGGTTAGCACTCAGGACTCTGAATCCTGCGATCCGAGTTCAAATCTCGGTGGAACCTAGAATTTTTTTGGAAATCATTACAACTTTTCAAGGATCTTGCAACTTCAATCCCTTCGATTTGCGAACTTGAAAGTATATCTGGTTCCATGGTGTAACGGTTAGCACTCAGGACTTTGAATCCTGCGATCCGAGTTCAAATCTCGGTGGAACCTAGCATTTCCTTTTTGGATTTTCTACTTTGGGAACTTTTTTGAAAGCTATTCTCAGGATGAACATGAATGTCTTTAGATTTTTAAACATTTGGATATGGTAAGTATAAGATTTATTCTTGATTTGATTTAAATGACAACAAAGCAAATCATAAGTTTCAGCAGGCGTACTAACGTCAGGAACTAAAAATTAAAAGTATTTCAACACTGAACTCGAACATTCAGGAATGAAATAGAAGCCAGGTATAAGGCATTGATCATTCGGGGACAAAATATGTTGTCAATTATTTTCAAACCATCTAATACATACAAAGTACACTTCAATAGCAAGTTTTCGTGAAATACAAAATGCTTACCTTCGAAATATCAAATTAGAATATACAAAATTCATCCGAATCATTGAACAATAGAAATGGAATAACTGTTTCCACAAAAAAATGCAGAGATGTATTTTTGGAAATCCCAATTTGAAACAAGGAGATTCCAGCTTAAAAACCAATTATGAAACCATACAAAATGCAAAAAGATTCCTGGTGAAGAAAATGTATTTAAAAAAAGGTATTTCCACAATTCTCATATTGTGCTCAACTATGTATGTATTATTGTATTGCAGCAGGGTAATGTTTATTTCTGGTGAAGTCTCAGGATGTGAACGGCCAAACCTCCTGAAATTGAACCAAGATTCGATTCAAAATTATGTTTTTGATTTTGACACATTTCTATATTTTAGAAAACTGAAACTTACTTTTTCTTTTACATTCCTTCTTACAGAATGGACACACATGTGGCCCTCTCATCTCGAAACATTTGCTTTCATGTTTAATCTTTACCGCTAAAATGCATAAAGTGATGAAATAGGATTAATAAGGACATTTTGTACGTTTTAGATACTTCGCACGCACTTTAGTTGTTGAGCGTTAAAGCAATGATATTCTACATTATATGTATTTGAGCCCTGCTCCTGGGTCGACCCCAGGCAGACTGAAACAACCATCTTCGCATAATGGCTTCAGACATTATACTAGTCAGAAATTGATTGGAAGTAAAACATGGCTTCTGCATTCTGCATAGTTAAATCAATTCACCTTTTCGTGCAAAATCCTTCCCACAGACGGAACACTTGTGCTCTTTTATGTTGTTGTGGATGGCTGCAATGTGAAGTTCCTGGATTTCTGAAAGAAGAAGAGCGGTAAACGGCATTAAAGTCTCTTCATATTTACAGGAGAAAACCAATGATTGAAGTACATTACAAGACGCGATTAACTGGAAGAAATTAAGAAAAGAATACGGCAGAAATGGAAAATACTCGAAGTTGTCAAACTACGAGTATGTCCTGTGCTATGTCGCCTCCAGACAATTGGGCGGGGACCATTGCGTGGGCGAAAATTGGTCGGAGTGCAGAGTGACAATTAAGCGGACGGCAATTGGGCGGGAACCGGGTAAACTGGTTAAGTACATATATAGGATTTGGTGACTTTTATGATTGCAAGCTGGAGTTCTTAATTTAAAAAAAATCAGCTTAGCATAATTTAATATAGACAAGAATAGCGGTATCTTTCAGCTATTGCAATAATAAATGTAGAAGTGCACTGCTCTTTGAGTTGGTGCGTCTCATTCATGAAAATCAATGGAAGAGACCAGAGAGAGGCCCCTAGACATTTACCTGTCACTTGTCGCTGTAATCAAAAAATTTTGACAATTACTACCAATTGGACATATTTTTCACATTAATTCATTCATTTTTTTATTTTGAACAAGCCTTAACGTGTCACCAAGCCTGACTCATATGAAAATAAGAAATAACCCAAGGAATTTATATTTAATTAATAGGGTAGTATCACACCTACTTGTAGATATCAATGTAGTTCTATAGTTTCTTAATTGTGCTCAATATATTGCTATTCTTTTGTATATGTTGGTGCCAATATGTAAACTTAGTCATTTTATAAAATGGCTAGCCAGTTTGTAAAATCGCTAACGTGCCTA
>JAQFXZ010000423.1:0-19952 GCA_034694025.1 Ceratophysella scotica | reverse complement strand
AATTGAATAGCTGCTTTTCTAGGTATATAAAGGCATTTTTTAAACGTTCTGAAGATGCCATTTTGAATATATTTTTGATTTAAAGTTTAATTTACTTGCATATTTTAATGCATATTTCGGGGTTTTTATATGCATATGCAACCGCTCTTTACTTATAAAATGCTAAGAAAAGTGTCTGACAGCAACTTGAGACCAGCAATGAGGACGACTAAACCGATTAGTTGTTAATAGTGAGCTACGCTTTTAACGTGCCATAACCAGCGAAAAGATACATACCCGAGATAAATACGATGTACCTGTACCTTTGAAGCCTAACATAGGACACACTCTGAAGCTGACGAATTTTTCAAGAGACCATCTTAAGAATAAGACAGGCCAGACCTAAGTAAAGCCGTAACACATATGCAGTGTGCATATGTGGTAACACACATGCAGTGTACATATGTGGTAACACACATGCAGTGTGCATATGTGGTAACACATATGCAGTGTGCATATTTGGTGACACGTAACAATGAATTAACATGAGTTTATTAGATTCCTCGGAATTCGAAACTGGGAGGAGCGAACCGCATATTTGAATTTTTGCAGAAGATCCAAACCGTGACGCATCAAGTTAATATCAACAATAGTAAGTAGTAGCTTCCGATTAAATTTAATTAATTAGAATCTGCGTTTTCTAGAGCTTTTGAAATTCACTTATTTAAATATTGCGAAATTATGGGCGATTGAAAACCTTATATTCATTTTCAGTTTCCTTTCGGTTCTCCATCCCTCCGTCAATCAGCGTATGTTTGCCTATCCTCATACAAAGGAAAATGTTAGGCAAGTTAAGCGGTGTCGGTCTTCGTGTTGGTTTAGTTCAGTAAATGAAAGTATATTTGATCCCGATACAAGGGCTGATTTGCATATGGGCGATAAGCGACTGTAACAACCTCCTTGACCCTTAAGCTTACACCTAGATAAAACGAGGATTCAAAGAAGGTATATAGGAATAATTTTATCATCGAACATGATCTAGTGAGACCTGTAGAACATTCAAGCGGGCAAGAAGTGGAATATTCTGAAATTTCGTTTTGGATTTTTGCAGTCCTTATTTTGGGATCTTGAACCGAATTTGTTCTAAAATAAGCTCCATGATCCTAGAATATAAAGAAACCGTATTTTTCAGCATTACTCAGGATCAAAGCCGGATTGTTTGGGTGTGGATCAATAAACTTAATTGTTCAGAATCCAATCAAAATGAGATCCACCTAAAGCACAAGTGCCAAGGAAAAATACTAATATGCATTCATATAAATTACAATGCAGTTTTCAAAGTCAGACAAATTACAGCAGCAATTGTTATGAAGTAGCATAAAATGAATTTTCATATATTATGAAAGTCGCTAAAACGTCCAAAATAAGTATGACTTTCAACAAGTGCTGAGCTTCGCTCAGCATTGCATGTGGCGCTTAGCGCCACATGAGTCTTGGGCACGAGCGCTTCGCGCTCGTGCGCACCCACCCGCGTGTTCCTAATGCACCCAATATATAATTTTTACTCTAATCAAGCATCCTATCTATAGCATCTTATTTATATTTAGTAAATTTTCTGCTATGTACGAGATATTTACACAAATACATAATTTAAAAAAAAATTAATTTGACACATGAAAGTAATCTTGTGTATTTAATAAACCTTCCAAATACATAAATTCAATTTATTAAAAATATTTTTAACGTCAACTAATTATGGTAATTTTAAATCTTTCGATTTTACTTTGACCCCCTTAAGGACCCTCAAATCGATCGGGATTTTTTGCATTACTGCATATTCGGTGAGTACTCTTTAAATACGCAGTTTCCCGGGATTTATGCCCAGTTTGGTTTTGGGGTCATTTTGGGTTAAATGTCAAACTTGAACCTAGGGGGCCATATGATACACCGTTGCGTTCCTCTCATCAAGCCCGTCATTTTGACGTATATTATGGTCTGGTTGGGTTCATAGGGCGCGTGCGCGGTGCCATGGAAAAACATGATCTTTTTGCTGAATGGTTCGTAGGGGACGAGTTATACATCGTTCGATTCGTATCATCAAGCCCGTCATTTTGGTGTATAACATGACCCAGTTTGGGTCAAGCTTACGGCGGTATAGAGAGAAAACGAAATTTTTGCAAAACTTTGAACCGCCATATCTCGGAAAGTTGATCGTAGAATTTTTTGGTGCAATGACAACTTTTTCTCGCCTTTCAATCTTCTATCCAAAAAACACAATTCCAGCCGTGGCCATATTTGTTCCTACATGCCATGCTAATACATGTTAAGCTCAAAACTAACTATAATAGTGAGTATTAAAAAATTGCTTAAAATTTTATTCCCGCGCAAGCGCAAGAATATTTCCTCTTCCCTATTTTCGATTTCATATGTTCAAACCCTTCCTTGACCAATTCGTGAATGCGTGCCTGCCCGATGATATTATTTATCCCTTAACTGAATCGAAAGATAACCGAGAAGTTGATTAAATCCCAGTTTTGCGAAGATAAGACATTGTAAGGAATGCAAACTTTCATTTACTTAAACAAGCGCTGAGCCCTGCTCAGCATTGCATGTGGCGTGTAGCGCCACATGGGTTTTTTTCACGAGCGCTTCGTGCTCGTGCTCGTCCGTCCTCCGTGGAACCCATTCTTCTTAGCTTTCTACCGGACTACTTTGGTTTCATGGTCACTACTTGGCCCATATATTATTCTCCAGGATTTCTAAGTGCAGCTCCTCCCAATTTTTCGCGTATCAGATATCAAATAATTATGTTAATTTTAAATCTGTCAAATTTATTTTGACCCCCTTAAGGACTTTCAAATCAATCAGGGTTTTCGCCATTACTGCATATTGGGTGAGTACTCTCTAAATATGCAGTTTCCCGGAATATTTACAAAAATCCGGTTTTAGGGCCAAAATGGTCAGAAGTGAAATTTGACCTTAACAGGTCCAATTAAATATGATAAAATTCTCCTCAATTAGGGCGTTATTTTGAAGTACTACTCGACCGGGTTGGATCAATTAGGGCGTCACAAAAGAATTAAATAAAACAGGATTTTCTCAACTTTGAACCACGATTTGACCATAAAGCAAGGGTAGGAACGCTGAGGTGATACGCGTTGTCCTATATTCATTTAATAAGAGCTTTCTAACGCCGTATTGATCTTTTCTCTAGCTAGCCAGGGACATCGATTCGCCACCGCCAGCAAGAAAAGTCAACTATAACTATAATATAGTATACTAAATCACAACTCAGAAGTTTGCTTAACATCGTATGCCATAGCCATATGTGATCATAAAACTAAAAATTGACCAACATTTTGTATTTTGTCCAAATAGAGTCTAATGAAACCGGAACAGATATTGGGATCCAACAACGAACTACGGGTCAACCACTCGACAACACCATTCGTTCCTGTGTTTCCAGTTGTAACTCACTCATCTTCATGTTCTCCTTCTGGCTGGAATTCCCAATCAAGTTAAATATAACTTATCAGAACTACTTCACAACTGGTCAATGTAAAAGTAGGGAAGCCTTTTCTTCCTACTTCCAGTGTAAAATTTATTATTTTAAAAACTTTGCATGTTGTTAGTTGGAAATATTTAAATAAGCTCAGCATCAAAATGATTTTTGTAATATAATTCCCCCATTGATTAACAGAGTACTATCAGACTAAAAGAATACTTCATTAAGTTGTTAATTCTAGGATTTAAAATAAATAATAATATGGGGGTTTATAGTCCACTTTCTACCAGCTAGGTATAGCAGACTTTTTGAAAACCTTCGTTCCCTTTTCCCTTTATTTCACCGACTTAATGCACTTTTTTTCTCAGTACAGAATACAGGTATATTGACAAGGGGATTATTGGATGTGGATTTTACAGATAACTGAGGAGATAGCACATTACACAGACATATCATTCTAGACCTGAGAGATTACATACAGAGACATGTTCTGCTGCTTAGAACTACTCGGTCTTCGACTGGAGTCTTCGTGTTTCCTACGGGTCTGGTGTAAGATGCTCGCTGTTCCAGAATTAGCCGGCAATGCATTTTCCTAAAGCGTCCAGTCCATCCTTATCTTCTCTCCAACCTCGTCCATCCACCTGTACTCCGTCGCAGCGTCTCCATTGATAACGGACCGTCAGGTCATTTCAAGGCCACCGTCTTGTGTGGAATAATCCACCAACCCCAACACACCATATGTGGTGCCCCGCTCCTCTCTCCAGAGTAGCCACGACTTGTGCCCAGCCGTGGTATCGAAACCCCTGCTAGCCTATTTTTTGTGGTACAGAAGAAGACAGGCTTCACGTATCACTAGGCTATGACGGCTGAACAATTCTTGGATTTAGTATTGCTTGTGAAAATATAATGCTTGTGTTAACTCAACTTTTTAAATTTTTTAAATATAACTTACATGTGTTTCTTCCTTTTAATGAAATTGCATTATTTATTTTTGTTAAAAAATGGTGCTTAAAGTCATTCCTCCAATGTTAAATTCGTTACCACATTCGCAATTTTTTTCGCGCGCTCGCGCATTGTTTTTGGTTTTTGTTTGTTTTTCGAGTATAGTAAAATCAAAAATTAAAAACCCTTAATTCGATGTCAGGGAATGGTCCTGGATACTCTTTTCTCATTCGTCTTCTCCGTGTTTAAAATCACAAATGACTCTTTCTCGATTTGGAAGGCTCTGGAAATCGTTGTCAATTTAAAGATAAAATTATCGTTTGTAAATTAGAACTGAAGAAAAATGAGTTGAGGTGAAGGGTTGACAGAAAATGGAACGAATCAACAGATTTCTGCTGCTTACGGGATTTCGACGAATTAGTTGCAAGCAGGGTAGACAAAAAATCAAAATTATAAACATTTTATAATTTGAAATTTAACAATTACGCTGGCAATGATTTTTAACAGATTTTTTAAAACGGTTGCCAATTCGGTCATGCACTTTATGCCGAAATCATAGAAATATTCATGAAACGATAAAACGTTAATAAAAATACTAACAATTGCGTACTAATGCTTACCAATCGCAGTGCAGCGAGAAGTTCTTATTGTACTTTGGCACAATTTTGTGTTTAGAGAAATGCAAAATCAAAATATCGACAAGATTGAACTCGAAAAAAATACAATTTCAGTGCTGAACACTCTGGATGTAGAATTTTGGATACTTTGGATAGTACGTGTATCATTTATTGAAATCAACGTTTAAAAAGTGGGCGATGATAGTGATCCTGATTTTAGACCAAAAAGGTCTTATGAGATGGTCCTGTCCGTCCGGGTGTCATCTTTTTTGCATTAGGAGCAAGCATTCGTATGTAAATCTGTTTCACAAGCAGATGGAGCGCGCGAAGAGCAGAGCATATGTCATGCGGGGTTAACGCTGCATTCGAAAGGTGTTAAGACAAATTGACTCTGACCGCATCAAATCAGGTTGTATTGATGGTAAACCGAGTATGTTACCGTTCGTAGTACGAAGCGTAGCAACAGATGTCAACATCAAGTTTGGTATATTGGTTTTACATACAGGCATATTTAAAATGGTTCATTGGTTCGTATGTATATTTCAGCCAATTGGTTAAACTAACATTCGCTCCATCAGTTCACTTGATATTTTGGTTTCACATAAAGGAAAATTTGAAACGGTTCGTTGGTTCGTAGATATGTTTCAGCCACGTAGTAAAACTAAAATTTGCTTCGACAGTTCAATCGATATATTGATTTTACATACAGACATATCTGAAACGATTCGTTCGTTGATTCGTGTATGTATATTTCAGCCAATTGTTTAAACTAACATTTGCTTCAGCAGTTCAATTGTTAAATGCTTCCGCAAGCCAGTGTGTGCTTCCGCAAGTCTGCGTATGCTGCCAAACGCCTGCGTATGCTTCCGCCAGCCTGTTTGTGCTCGTCGTTGCCATGGCAGCATCAAACTGCGTCCGATGGTCGTGATGCTTCATGTCGTTGGTCAGAGTTCCGAGTCGGTGAGCTGTAGTCATTTGGTCATCCTTTTTGGTCACATGCTGACGTCAGTCAGGTTTTTAAAATTCAGTTGAGGTACTAACCAATTTTAAATTTAATTTTCCTGTTCATGAGTAATATTAATTGAGCTTAATCATATGCAAAAACCAGCTTTCTAGAATGCTCACTGTGGCTTTCACTGTGAAGAATTCAGGTATGATCTGAACGATTCTCATCTATCTGGTTCCAGTTCTCAATTAGTATTACGATACTACACTGTCTGTACACTGCAAATTGTGTTATAGTTTAAGATTTTAGTGCATATTTATTTCTACATTTTGAGCGTTTAATATGTTGATGCTTTGCAATTTCGAACACATTTTTACACTTTAACTGCATAGGTTGACGGTTTTTTGAAGTTTGCATTTCTATTGTAGCAATTGGTTTGCGCCTTGAATCAAATTGAGTTGTAGCTTGATTTTAGATATATTTCTCTCAAACTTGCATTTTTGCAACCTTTCGGAACATATTTGCTACTAGGCATTAAGTCGTTCAAAGATTAAACGCTTATTTTTGGATAAAAATTGTCATTTTTGTCGATTTGAATGCATATTTTAAAAAGTTTGGTGCATATTTTACTTCATAGTTTAACATTTATAAATCCATACGATGCTGATATCTTCTTTCGAGTAAGAGGTAGAATAAATACACCAAAAAAATATTTACGCCCGAATGTACTTTTAAAAAAGGAAAATATGACCATATGCACCAAAAAACTCAAAATAATGCAGAAATTTGGAGATATACGAGGGTCATTTCAAAAGTCCGTTCGCGTGTTTGAAAACCTGTAACACAACCGTGAATGAATTGAGCTGAAAATTTTACCACAGATACAATTTTAAATATGTTGCATCGCAGCAAAAAAATTAGGTAAAAATATCAAAATGGATAGTTTTTATATTTTAGTAAAACATGACGTTTTTTCCTTAAAAAAATCAAAATTTCAAAATCTTTACCTGTGAATATTTTTCGCCAACCTTTTAAACACCTGAGCAGAAATGAATTGACATTTTTCTGGTAAAAGTTTCAAGAGATTTTATTAAAGTATGACAGACGAAATAATTTATTTTGTAAATTGCCCAAAAGCGTGAATTACTTACAGAAATAATTGGACTTCAACTCATGGGAAAACCCAAATTCCAGGAATTTCATCGTTTTGGTGGGAGCGCAACAGCAATTACTGTAATTCAAAATAAATTTGTCGAAATTTTCAGAATTATGTCTAAAACTATTATATATGCAAATATGAAATAAAAACCTAAATATGCAAAAATATGCAAAATAAAACCGGCTGTATCGTGACACACGGGGACAGAACCGTGGAGATCCATAGTATCACACGTCAAGTGTCCCTCAGAAGAAACATACAAAAATATGTAATTCCGGGCCTTACTTATGAGCAAGGATAGGAAAAGGGGGTTCCTAAATAGGCCTGAAAAAGCTCTTGCGAATACATGCGATGTTTTGAGTTTTCCACTTTTTGCCATTCATTTTCGGCCAAATGCGAAAAATATGCCAAATACGATGTGTATTTTTATGCAGTTTTTGCATACAGTGTGCAAATATACACGAAACAGCATAATATGCAAAACTGTGCAAAAATATGCAACAAATTATGCATGTATATTATATCAGAATTGTATGAATCGTCTGGATCCGAAGTTTCATTGAGCGCCAGACAAAAAATATTAGCAAACATGCAAAATCCGCTCTTTGGTAATGTGTGTTTTTATCGTTTCCCCTATATTTATCGCAGTTCGCAGTCAATATTTTAAAAAGTAGATGTAATCCCAACTCACCTTCTACCAATCACGTCACTTTAAATTAAAAATTTCAAATCCACTGCTTGCACGGTTAATCCATGTCATGTTTACTGTTTTAAAAATGGAGTTATTCCGCCGCCACCCTGTATTTGAAATGTATGTTTCAAAGCTCAGCGTTTAACGCCAGGCCAGGTTAAACGACGTGTGAAGAGTAGAATTTCCAAACACTCTAATTCTAGTACATATTATTAAAATGGCTAGGAATAACATATTTCGCGGAAAATGGCGTGTTTTTAATCTTTACTCCAGCAATGGAAACGGAATTCAAAAATTACAGGGAAAATGGAATTATCTATCAGCGGTACTGAAACTTGAAGTCGCGTAATGATAGAGCAATACGTATAATCTATTGATATGATTGTGTTTAAATAAAGTAGGCTTTTAATCCCCATCCTTGAATAAAATATATAATTCAACCAGAACCTGCAAATACCAATACAATCCCTCCAAAATCCTGAAGTGTGTAGCTTAATATTTAGAAGTTCTAGGAAAGACCAGAAAATAATAATTTTTGAAGCCTTAGCAAATATGTAGTCTTTAAGTCATACTCTAGTCTAGATATAGCTAATAAAAAAATCTTTCCAATTTCAAGGTTTTTGAAACTAGCTAAACATGAAACCTTGCTTGACAAAATTGAGACCAGTTAATTAGTGCAACTTAAGAATTACAAAAATTCTTGAAGAAACGTTCTAACTTGTTTGTGCACTAATTTGTTGACTGTCATGAAGAGGCGAGAAACAAGATTAAGTTGTTCCAGGAATCCAAGAACTGAGGCTGAAACCAGAATCCAGCTTTCCCTCCAGAATAGACTACGTGACACATACAAATCCCACACTCCCTGAAAGCAAAGGAGTCGGTATCGGTAAGAATGTTTAAGATTCTTGTTAATTAATTTTGTTGGACATTCGGCTCTTTAATATTTTCTCAGCGTCTAGTAGTCTTGTATGTTGTATGTATCCATTTTAGGTACGCCACAGCGCACAGAGCAGAAGACGTCGGCTATGTACTAGTAACCACACTAATTGTCGTTAAGCAGTGATCCTACAGGTATTAAGTTTCAGTACGAACATGCTCTTAACGTCAGAGCTATTTATAGTCCGTTCTAAACTTAAAATTCTAAATACACAACAAAATATGAATTTGACCTACCAAAGAAAATTTTAAGAGGAGTTGCTCAGAACACTTGTGCTATATCGTATGTCCTCACCCTCACACCCTCATAAACATAAACAATGATACTTTTGTTTCAGACAAATAAACCCATGTTTATTTGGACAGTCTTTATGTTCCTCGTATTTTCATTTGAGTTGGGGGAGAGGAGAAAGAATCCTCTTTCTGGGTCAAAGCACTTTCACACAGTTCTGTGTTTGTAGTAGTTTGAAGTCTCAGCTCACCCTCTTGAGTATGAAACCGAAGGCCTCACCAGCTAAATGGTTCAATATAACATTTGGAACAAATACTATAATGTTGTACTCTGTAATTTGGAGAAACCTTTTATTTTTGCCTGGCATGGACCCCATAAAATCAAGAAACCCTACTCCTAAGCCTGGCCCGTCGTCCTTTAAGGATCAAAATATGTTCAGTTTGCTATTCTGGAATAACTATGAGGCAATAAAATATCCATGTCTATAGGCTTACCCGGAGACCTAAGCAACCATGAAGGATTCAAATTCTGAAAAAAATTCTCTGAACTCTACCCGAAATGGACAAAACGGTCAACTTTTCTGACTTCAAATAACTTTAAGTTAATCGACCTTCTGAAATTTGATATACGTATTTTCCCGATACTGAAATACAATCCCTAAGTTTTCGTACGGTAGAGCGGTTAAGATTTTCTTATCTAGTTCCATTCTGACAACGCGAGCACTTGTATAATTTAATAATCAAATCACCGCAGAATGGAAATCTATTGAAAATGAATTTTATATCTCATTTTTTTTAAAAAAAATTACTTTCTTAATTCCCCTTAGCGTTTCTATTTTAAGGTTAATGAGATTTTCCAATGTCTTCTTGTAACGCGAGCATGCACTTAATTTATAATAAAAGAACTAAACTATTACCTCTCCATTGTAAACATACACATACACATGTGTGTACACAGATCTCTACGATTCAGTCATCATACGGGCTCAGCCTTTATTGCCGCACTTTTTTTCATAGTATTGTTTAGAATTTAGTGCATGTTTACATATATTGAGGCTTTTCGGATGTTATTCTCTATTCTAGATTTTTGGAGCCTTTTTTTCACAATTTTTTGGCTATAAACTAAAGATAATTCCACTGCGGATCTCATAGCGCAAATATATAAGGCAATCACGCGCAAGCGACTGCTGCACAGTGCTTTACAGAAAAAAACTGGAAATCTCACTTATCCTTCGCCCATAAGGATTCCTTGTGGTTCCCACACCCATAAACTTGCACAAAAGTCTTAATCAGTAAAATGCAAACGTGAAATATTTTATGTTCAATGACTTTATACTGTTACTAGCTGGAGGCCCGTCCTACGGACGGAGAGCTTAATATTTAAAACAGAAAAGAATTACACATATTCATTTCATGTTTATTATTTTGCATGTATTTTTTCGATTCCGGCACCAATCCACTTTCAGGTAATTAATTTTTTCCGATGCCGAATTCCATTTAATTTTCTTCTTAACCGGGACTTATTTCATTTTCGTATTTTTGACTTAAAACCGCTCCATCAACTTCTGCTTCTCAACCCGGGATTTTTGCCCAGTTTAGAAATTAACCGTTTTTTTAATACCATTAACAATTTGTCCGTAACTGTTTTCAACATGAAATCACCATTCCAATTCCAATCCTCGCCTCTAAACTGTAACGTTTTCTATGACCTTTGCTGAAGTTCTACCTCTCAACTCGTGACTCTTTTTAACTCCTTGTTTCCTTTCCAACCCGTCGTAATTTCTCCATATGTTTTTAGCTTCAATCGGTTTCATCAACTTTTGTCAGCTTCAAGTTCTTAAATCGTGACTTTTGATTGTTTGTTTCCTTATAATTTTCTTCATTTCAACACATGATTCCCCTTGCATCTAATTCCAAAATTAACATCTTCCTCCCGAAAATACATACATACATAACTAAAGTTTTAATTCAATACATTTTCGTTGGGCAGAAAGTTCTACTTAGGTTAAGTTTTCAATTTTCGGGTAGCTAAGTAGTCATATGGTCAAATTACCTCCATAATTGACATTCAAGTTGAAGAAAAGTATTAATTCCATCCAATTTCAAAATCCGACAAAAAGTATTTTTATTTTAATCATAGTTTTCATTTATTATTTATTTAGTGCAATTTTTGGTCAATTTTTCGGATTTCGGGTCATTTGGGGGCCACGGGTCAAAACAAATCCATAATTAATATATAAAATTGAACTAAAGTATTAATTCAATTCAATTCAAAAATCGGCCAAAAAGAAAAGTTTTGGTCAATTTTTCGGGTTTTGGGTCACTTGGGGGTTGCGGGGTCAAATAAACTCCAAAATTTATATTTACATTGAAGTAAAGTCTCAACTCTGTACAACTCTCGATTCGAGAAAAAATTAAAATTTTGGTCAATTTCTCTGTTTTTGGGTCACCTAGGGGTCACGGGGTAAAAAACAAAATTAACATATACTTAAATCGAACTAACTGTCAATCCCTTACAAATCAGAAATTATGTAAAATTCGAATTTTATCGATTTTACGGTTTTAGGTCACTTAGATTAGAGGTCACAGGTCAGAGGGTCGTCTGATTAGAGTCAAATATACGGCGTTAGTTCCGGCAAATCATTAGAAACATTTTTAGACCTCAGCCGATCCTGTACCACTTCCCAGTGTCGAGATAACTGATAACAACCAGACGGAAACTCCAAAATATATAACAGATATCTTTTGGTACATTTCGGTCATTCTAGGAGGTTTTGGGGTCACTTCGGGGTCAATGGGTAAACAGATCGCGATAGGATATGCTTCTTTTTGTTCCATTTATTTAGACGAACATTTTAAGGTATTACACAATTTTTGGTAAAATTTGGTCAATCTATGAGGTTTTGGGGTCACTTAGGGGTCAATGGGAAAACAGATCGGGATAAGAGTAGTTTTGTTTTGTTCCATTTATCTGGACGAACATTTTAAGCTACTACACGTTTTTGGCCAATTTTGGTTACTCCAGGAGGTTTTGGGGTCACTTGGGGGTCAAGGGGTCAACCCATTGGGGTCAGTGATACGTACTTATCTCCGGAAAAGCAAGACGAAACTTTTAAGCTATCAGCCCAACTTGCAGCCCTCTCCAGTGTAGAGATAATCGCGGACACACGGACGGAAACTCCAAAATATAGAGTAGATCCTGATTTTTCTGAGAATGTGGCCTTACCTGATATGTTTGAATTCGTGTTACAAAGACTTTTCTGTTGCTTTGGTCTTTACGGGACTGGACTGGATAGAAAATATGTCGTTTGGATTGGAGTGGAGGCTAAATGAGATTATAGTTAATCACTGTGCAGCATTTGCTCGCTCGGATTCATTAAATATTTATACTTTCATAATGTTAGCAATAGCAATGAAACTATCCTAAAGTTAGTGTATCAGATGACTTGGAATGATTTCAAGGAGTAAGGAGTCATTTAGGGTGGAATCCAAGTGAAATTTCGCTTTTTTTTTTCTGTGGAGCGCTGTGCAGCGGTCGCTCGCAGGCGATTGCTAAATATATTTATTCCATGAGATCCGCAATCAAATAGTCTTTAATTTGGTGTTTCACGTATCGAACCGGATCAAATCAGATTGAGCATTTTTAATTTAATTTCAAATCAGACCGGATTAAAAATATACAGGGTGGCACATAACCATTGCCGACCTTTGTATTTCATATACTACGACATCATTCCCAGTCATATGATACACCAAATCTAGGATAATTTCGTTGCGGATCTAATGGAATAAAAATATTTATCATTCGCTTGCGAGCGACCGCTGCACAGCGCTCGACCGAAAAAAACGACATCCCACTTGGATTTCACCCCAAAGGACTCTTTGACATCGTTCTCAATCATGTGATACAAAAAATTGAAGATAATTTCATTGCAAATATCATGGCAAATAAATATTAAATAATCGCAAGCGAGCGAACCCTGCACACTAATAAATAGAAAAAAGGACAAATCGATTTTGGCCTCCAGACCAAACGACTCGTGAAGAGCAAAGCTGCAGAAAACGTTTCTAACACGAAAATTCAAACATATCAGGTCAGACCACACCCGCAGAGAAATCAGAAAATCAGTTAAACTTCAATGAACATAAAATTCACGTTTAAAGCTCTGTAATTGAGACTTTCATGAAGTTTTATGGGTGCGGGAGAGTCAAGAAGTCCTTTGGAGTGGAAACTGGGTGTGATTTTTCTGTTTTTGTTATACTCGAGCGCTGTCTAGTGTTTGCTCGCGAGCGATTGAAAAATATTCCGCAATGGAATTGTCTTCAATTTGGTGTATCACATGCCTGGGAGCGATGTTGTGATATATGAAATGCAAAGGTCGGCAATGGTTATGTACCACCCTGTACATTCATCGGATTTGATCCAAAGCCAGCCCTACTCTGAAGGAATGGAGAATCCAGACACAGAAACGGTGCATTGCATTGTATTGTAAGGAAACCAATGAGACGAAAGAGGAGGGACTTCTATTCTCGTCACTCAACCCAGACTGGACTAGAATCTGGGATTAGTCAATTTTAGGCTGTTATTCAGATTTTACTCAGAATTATATTGTTCTCCAGATACTGATGCTACGTGCGAACACAATCCGCTTGATGCAATGTGCGAACATGCCATGCTCGCACACTACATCAGCTTCATGAGTGCATACAGGGTGTCTCGTTTTATTGAGCTGGACCACTACAATACATGGCGATAAATAAAATATTTCAAACAACGGAATAGGAATGGTTCTTTCTTTGCAATTGTTTGTGATTTACATGAAACAGATTAATGCACGCAAATTGTATATTTTAATACGTACACAAACAGAGTATTCCAATTAATCCCTACTTCCATCTAATGTACATTTTAAGTCTAAAAAATAGTCGTAGCAAGATAGTGAATAGTTTTAAATCTTACTTTACATTGCTAATCTAAAAATAGGCAATCATACCTAAGGCAAAATCCTTTGTAATCTTAGTCTTAATTTGGTAGTAGTACTAAAGACATGTGTGTGAAACGAAAGAACTAAGTATTCTTATTCTGTTGTCGTGTTGTTCAAAACTAAAGATTTATGTTAACGACATGTGGTGGGCCAGCATAATAGAACAGGAGACACCCTGTAAGCACTCCTGAAGCTGATCTCGTGTGCGATAACGGCATGTTCGCACACCGCATCAAGCTTTTTGTGTTAACACGTAAAATCAGTACCGTTCTCCATTTTTGAGAACTTTTTATAAATTGTGTCTTAATTTCATTTTTGTTTTGCATTAGCGTAGCCGTTGATTCGCTTCCATTCAGAATTTTAGGACACTTCTCAGAATATGCTTAGACTTTAAGCAGTTGAGAGTTGGGATCTCAGCTATTTTCGTTTTAAAGGTTTCAAAAATGACAAAAATCGCATTTGAGGAACTTTAAAAATAATTCACTGTGTCCGCCGTCGATGGCTAGAATCTCCTTGAACTCTTATCAAACATGGTTGTCCATATCTGTTCGAGTGTCAAAATACTTGAATGTGGAAACACCTACCTTTTGAAACCTCAGTAAATTCATGTAAAAAACGATGTTTGCGTATTAACTTTGGAAATACCGGGTGACTGGCCTTGATCAAAATAATTAAAAATATGTTCTTAAAGCTCGGCCATGCCTGCGCTAAAAAAAACTCTAAAAGTGTACACAAAATGTGCTAAAATATCGGTAAAAATGCGCTTAAAAACAAATAAAAATTTTACAAAAATGCGCTAAAAACACCAAAAATACACTAAAAAATAAATAAAAAATGCGCAAAAGTGCTAAAGTATATAAACATGTTTTTATATGTGCTCTAGCAGAGCAGGGCAATGCGTGCGCTAAAAAATAGCAACCCGTGTACACAAAATATTCATTTTAAAAATAGCAAAAAATAGTGCTCAGAAACACAAAAAATGTGATTGGAAACAAAAAATTGCCTAAAGCAAAAATTGTCTCAAAAAAGAGCAAGATGAGCTAAAAACTGCGAAAGTGTTTTAAAGTAAGTATTTTTCACAAAAATGTTTTTAAACCTTTGTTTTTGGGGCTTAAATCACCTGGATTGGTTAGATCGGAAGTTTTATGCCACAGACGTTCAAGATCAAAAATATGTTTTCAGACGAATTTGCGCGGTCTGGTTATGATTATATATGATTTTAAAATTCGTTTAATTAAAGGAATGCTTTCTAGTTTATACTTCTTAGCACAAAATTTCAATTTTCTCGAAATAATTCTCAATTAGCCTAAGTTCCCAAAACATCATGGCGTCCATCCCAAATCCACGTAACTTTCAGACGAGCCTTCATTTCACGGAGAAAATCTTTCTATAAGGAATGTTAAGCACAGCAGCAATGAAAACAATGACTTGAGACTCAATTTCAAGCAGAAGTTATGCACAAAATTTATATTCGGAATCGGTAGGTAGCCTTGGCTTGCCAAAAACGAGGTTGCATTAAACCTAAATAAAATTTAAGGAAGTTTACTGCTTATTTTACTGCATAGTGCATATTTTATTGCATATTGAATATTTGTGTGCATAAAACAGCATAAATTTTACTGAATATGTTCAGCATTCTGCATATTTTACTCCATAAAACGCCACTTTAATCGACATATTATAGTACATTATTATTTTTATTATTATTATTTATTCAACCCTGAAAGCCAGGTTCTAGTTTGGATCGTTTACAAAATGTTACCAAAGTTCACAACATCTTCAATACAAGAATAGTCACACACGCAAGTCACTGATGATTGCTCTGATTCACCTGCTTGCCTCTCAAGCAGAATCTTTTTCAAACTCTTTTTGACATGTGCTACATATTGCTACATATTGTGCTATTTTCAAAAATGCTACATATTGTAGCATTTTTATTTGTATATAAGCCTAGCCCTAATAATGCTCAACGAGAGTCCTACGCTACGGTTTAACTCGGCTTCAGTGTTACAGGTTACAGGAGGCAAAAAAAAGAGAGCCATAAAAATTAATGGTTTTCCCTTCACACGAAAAATAATTGAGTCATTCATTCAGGATTCGATTGAAGTGAAGACACAAGGATTACGGTTGACAATGCCATGCTGGTTCTACAGGTTCTACATTATGTAGAACCAACAACCACCCTTCTCTTGCCGGTCTCGTCTTATTACGGAGAACATGTACCCCTTTAAGCCAAGCCAGGCCATAGGCCGTATCCCTTTTCTTGGGACCTGTGAAAATGAAACAGTGTGGTGGCAAACTTATGTCTTTGTGTAATACAAAGAAGCACATTTACTTCCTTTCCTATACAGTATGTATATTGAGCACCTACTACGCTACTACTGATCTGATATTTTGACAGCGATTCATATCTATTCTGTATTCAGAGCTTGAGCTTATGAAGCCGTGTTTCGGTTCAACAAGCTACTATTTTTCACTGTGTTGTTATTGTTCAAGTGAAACATTCATTCGTTTATAGTTTTTCATAGTGATCCTACGAATCCGAAAAACGATCGAGTCAGTTGTCAGTTACTCAAATTGTGAAAGCCACATCATAATCAGTTCCTTTAAAGGAAATCATTGCGAATTCGAGATTCGAGTAAAATCCATTTCTGAACATCCAAAACCAAAACCACGTAAGTTTTAGAGCGGGTTATTTTCTCGCATGCATACATTTCATTATTACGAAATTCATTAGTTTCAGGCGTGGTTAACATATTCTTGTAAATCGGGTGATTTAAATGTTGTAAGCTAATGCAATTTATTATGATCATACTTTTGATTTTCGTTTTATCCATCCGACATCCGACCCTGACCCTTGACATTACAATGTAGGTGCTCGGAAATATGTACATCCGATTTCTGCTGTTAGCTGCTCCTCTGTGGGATTTTACATTTTTCCCAACAATGGTGTAATTCTTAATTTAATCAGATTCACCTAAACGCATCGAATCAACATGCAACGGTCCATGCAAATCAAATTCATTGCTGCGAGCGTAAAATGCTTAGTTTTAAGAGCATTTAACTTCAGAAACTGGATACACTCATATGTCATTTCAAGTTTACAAGCGTGTTGCAAAGAATTACCGCGCACATTTGAATAATTCGCGGCGATAGAATATAGCGACACATTTCATCGCAGCGAAATTTCATAGTGACAAAAATCACACTTTCTTACAAGTCCCTAGATCAAAGTATCAGGATCAACGACCAAAGAACATTTTTTTTTAAATAATTGCGACGCGTAAGATCGCCATCTTTAAGATTGAGCACAAAATCAGATTTTCATTGTTTCATAATTTCCCCTAATTTAATACTGAGTTTTGTTTTTGTTTTGAGGTTTGAGATGAACTCAGTTAACTTGTGTTTCTTGCTCCTTTTGAAATGAAATAATTTTGATTTCAAAAAATTTAGTTATTTGAGAGTACCTGCAAACAAATCAAATACTTTTGTCAGCTGCATATATTCGTGGTCTGCAAAAGCTCGCAAAAATAGAAATAAATTAATCAAACAAAAAAATACGAAAAAATAAGAACAGTCGGATATACAATTTTATACCGATTTTTCATATTTTTAACGAACCCTGATCCATGTTAAATGCACAATGAATACAACATAAAATAATTTTAAGGAAAAAATATAACGCAAATGTAATTTGCAATACTTCGTTGAATACTCATAAAACTCACAGCCATCAGTCATGGCGCCTCTTTATATTCTCCCCGCGGAATTGTCGTCCCGCCTAACTGTCCTCATCCATCACCTAATTTTCGCATAATCCTCGCATTTGGAGATAATCCGGAGTCCAATACTTCAATGCTATAGCTACGTTGGGGAATTTAATTTAGGTATTCATCTAGTCAAATCTTTCATATTTTTAGTTTGATCAATTGTTTAAATTATCATGTGCTGCATGCTCGGAGTGAGTGACCTGTTCAAATCTCATCTCAATTTACAAAACTTAAGGTTCAAAAGCTTTGAAAAAATTAAGAAAGCTCGATAATTGAATTTTCAAATTTTGGACAATCATGGCGCTTTGATCCCATATATTATATTGATTTTATTTAGCATATTCTAGCATATTTTGAGGTTTCGTGCATATTTGAATAAAATATGCAATAAAAAACATGCATAAATAGCATATTTTGAAAGATTTTGGACATGTTTTTTAACTTAAGATTAAAAATAGGCAGAATTGATTATTTTTGAATTCTTGAGAAATTTTTGAATTTTTGAGAAACATTTGTTAGAAAATGGCAAAAATAGAATTTCTGAACCTTTTGATCAAAATTTGTGTGAAAAAATGACGCTAAGTTTCTGACAATGTAATGTCGTTGTGTCGTAATACTATGCACGAATAACTGAAACCGAGATCCAGAATGCCAAGCGAAAAACCAAAGTTGTACTTGTACTGTAGATTGAAGAAGGAACTGTTAATTTTATTCATTTTTAGGTTCTAAGTAGTTCCTACTACTAGAACCGTCGATGTGTCGGTCAGCTAGGTACTATTGGTTTTAAAAACCGCTAAAACTTAAAAATAAATCATTCAATTCACTGACTTTTATCGATTACAAAATTCAATCCCATGGGCAAGATCACTTTGTCTTGAAGATCACTGATCTTAAGGTTTAAAAAATCTTAATTTTGGGATCTTTATTTTGAAACTAGCGGGCCCACGAATCAGTGCTTGCACTGATCTGTGTGCTGAATTGAATTTGTATTCCCTTCATTCGCCCAACTTTCGCCCACACTATTGTCCCCGACCAATTCTCGTCCAACCTATTCTCTCCGCCCAACTGTCTCCCACCTATGTCATCCATGCATTCATACAGCAACTGCTATTATAAGTTATTGTATTGTGGCTCACAGGGGCAAAAGAACACTCAGGAGAGGACGGTTTTCAGGAATTCTTCAACAACTCTCGACCCAAACTCGACAAGATCTCCCACCTCTCCTGAACAACATTTCTCAGTGCTCATAACCTAGTGTATGGTTGTGTGCTATCCTAGAACAATCTTAATTACTATAAATCGAGTCAATTAAAAATGATTTTTTTTTGCCCAATACTAAAATTCCCCAATTTTTTTTGGCAATGGCTATTGCAACATATGCATGAAGTCCAGCATCACGAGCATGGTCTTCGTGAATTACATAAGCAGGTCTATTAAAAATGAATTTTTTGCCCAATACTAGGATTCCCCAAATTTATTTTGCAGTGGCTATTGCAACATATGCATGAAGTCCAGCATCACGAGCATGGTCTTCGTGAATTACATAAGCAGGTCAATTGAATTATTAATTTTATTCAACCTGCTTATGTAATTCACGAAGACCATGCTCGTGATGCTGCACTTCATGCATATATTGCAAAAGCCATTGCCAACAAAAAGTTGGAGAATTTCAGTATTGGGCAAAAAAATTCATTTTTAATTGACCTGCTTATGTAATGCAAGAAGACCATGCTCGTGATGCTGGACTTCATGCATATGTTGCAATTGTCATTGCTCATTGCCAACAAAAATTTGGGGGAATTAACTATTGGGCAAAAAATTCATTTTTGATTGACCTGCTTATGTAATTTAAGAAGACCATGCTCGTGATGCTGGACATCATGCATTTGCTGCAATAGCTATTCCCAAGAAAAATTTGGGGAATTTTAGTATTGGGCAAAAAAATTCATTTTTAACTGACCTGCTCATGTAATTCACGAAGATCATGCTCGTGATGCTGGACTTCATGCATATGTTGCAATACTCATTGCCAAAAAAATTTGGGGAATGTTAGTATTGGGCAAAATAATTCAAAATTTAATTGACTCGATTTATAGTAATTAAGATTGTGCTAGGCTAGGATGGCACACAATCATACACTAGGTTATGAGCACTGAGAAATGTTGTTCAGGAGAGGTGGGAGATTTGTCGA
>JAQFXZ010000422.1:0-19986 GCA_034694025.1 Ceratophysella scotica | reverse complement strand
AAATCCCATTATGGGTTACTATTGTGCTCTAATTAAATGAAATTGAGGAATTGGTTGGTGGTGGATAAATAAATAAAATAAATTTCTGAAATTTAAAAAAAAAAAAAAAAAAATCAAGGGGGAGGGCAAATGGGCGAATACAGTTGTCCGAGCGAATATATTCGCCTAATATTCGCCCAAAAATTCGTGCACGAGCGAATAAAATCAGCAATAATTAGGCAAATATAAGGTAAAAATTTGGCAAATGTTCTTTGGCGAATATTAGACAAACTTGACATAAATTCTTCAAATTGACGAATCTTAGGCGATTGTTATGGAAAAATTCTCCAAATTGGTGAATAGTAGGCAAATATTAGACAAAAATTCTGCAAATTGGGAAATCTTAGGCAAATATTAGGCAAAAATTCTTCACATTGGAGAATCTTAGGCAAATATTAGACAAAAATTATTCAAGGAAATCTTAGGCAAATATTAAGCAATAATTCTTCAAATTGGGACATTTTAGGCAAATATTTAGGCGAAAATTCTACAAATTGGCGCATATCAGGCAAATATTAGGCAAAAATTCTCCAAATTATCGAAAATAAGGTAAAAATTAGGCAAATATTTTCCAAATTGGCGAACCTTAGGCACACATTTTTTTCAATTTCAAACTGACAAATCTGAGGTAAATATGAGGCAAAATTCTTTAAATTGGCAAATCTTAGGCAAATGTTAGGCAAAAATTTTCCAAATTGGCGAATATAAAGTTGAACATTAGGCAAATTATCTCCAAATTTCCAAAAATATGGTAAAAATTAAGCAGATATTCTCCAATTTGGCGAATATTCGCTCCTATGACCAGCTTTCGCTAGCTAGGTGAATGCGACAAGGGCGAATATTCGCTATTAAATGAATTCTCCAAGCGATTCAAATGCGAATATTCGGTCTTCATGGCGAATGTTATAAGGGCGAATATTTGTTACTACGCGAATTAAAAAAAAAACCATTTCGGCATCCCCAATAAAACACTGGTGGAACCCAGTTCGTGTCTTATAGAGAGTGCAGCCATTGTCATGTCATTTGAAGAAATAATTGTCACAACTGGCCTCGCACAAATATACAAGCAGACAAGACAGACGCCGCAGACGCTGTCCTGTTCCATACACATACAAGATGCTCGTGCGTTGGCCCGAGCCGAGATTGAGACGCGGAAAGAAGCACGTATTTTAGTATTTATATGTCAATCAATGAATGGTGCAGCTACATGTTGCATCACAAAAAAGCAGCCTCCTCAACCTCAACACCCAAACTCAAAACATAATATGTTGTACATTGTATATTTGCATATGAACGTAACACATGACGCGTGTAGGTAGAGTGAAGATGACGTGAATTTACAGGTACTTGACTAAATATGATTACTATCGATAGAGAATCTAAGATATAGACGATACATGTTATTTCGTTAAGTACCTGTTATTGACAATTGCATCTCATCCACATCAGGTAGCTCGAGACGAAAATGAACCTTGTTGATTACGCACGGTTTCATTGCGCGAAGCTTGAAAGATATGGACTGAAAACAAGTTCAAAGAATACAGTTAAAACGTGTCAAGAGTCAAGAACTGACGATGAGACATCAGACATCATACATCCAATCATAGACGGGCAAAAAAATTACCCTACTGCCCTACTTCCCTAATCCCTAATTTGGATTCCCAGCCTTACTTCCCTACTTTCCTAATTCAGTGATGATCACTACTGCCCTACCTACGGCCCTATTTCCCTACTTCATTTTTTCTTCCTACTCTCCCTACTGCCCTACCCTATATGACTTTAGAACGAATTGGGGGCCATATTTTGCCCTACTTTCTAGTAGGGTGGTACAATTTTCCCGTTTTTGACAACCCTACTCCCCTACGCCGAATTACCATCCCTACTCTCTACTTCCCTACTCCATTGCTCAACCCTATTCCCTACTCCCTACTTCCCTATTTCGGCCGCCGAGCCCTACTGCCATACTACCCTACTTCCCTATTTTGATCTTTTTTTCCTACTCCCTACTGCCCTACCCTATAGGGATGTAGGGCGAAGTAGGGGCCCTATTGCCCTACTTCCCTAGTAGGGGCCCTATTGCCCTACTTCCCTAGTAGGGTAGGACAAGTTGCCCGTCTATGCAGCCAATTATGTACAACTCTCACTTACTCGTAGTATTGCTTCAAAAGTAGATGCCAGCTGACGGAGAGTTAGACCCGGAGTTCGACATCTAAAAATATGAGAGAACATTTGCTGCTTCACAACAGTGTATTCATCGTATCCAATCAAATTGTCCAGTGTGCTCATTTCAAATCCCGTGGTTAAGCCCGGCTCAACCAGATCCGTGATGATTTCAATATCCTCCGAATCATCCACTTCCAAGACATACGTGTCTTTGTTCCCTGTCGCCAAGTCCACCACAGGAAGACCATCGTCTTCTTCGTCCGAACTGCTGGAACCCCCGTTGCCCTGCTGCGGGATGAATTGTATTTAAGAAATTAAAATTAACGAACATAGTATGCCTTCGTAAAGGCAAAACATGAATGCATTACATAGCTCAGCATAGGGTTTGTAAGTGTAAACTTACCTGTCCAGCACCGTGGAGATTTAACTTGTAGTATTCACGGTTTTTGTCAAACGCTTCTTGAACCACTTTTTGATATTGACTAACTTTCATTGTATCAGTTTTAAGATTTCCGGCAGTTATCTTGGGAAGCTCTGGAGTTGGAAGACCGGCTAAGCACAAAGCTGTTCCAGTTGCGATAGCCATCATTAAATTCTCACCAAGGCATATTTGGACCTACACGTTTTAAAAACAAATTGACTAAACACTTTCAGTAAAATTCAGCAGGGCTGGGCAAAATCATTAGAAAATGAGTTTCAAAATCATAGACCAAAATCACCGAAAATTCGCCTTCAAAGTCTCAAAATCAAAATCAATCACTTTTAGTCGTCAAAATAAATCATCAAAACAAAATCAACGAAATTTTTTGATTTTCAATCGTGACCTTGAAATCAAATCGTTAAATTGCCAATTTAGCTGAAAATCGTGAGTTTCCAGATCAAAATAGATACTTCTACAAAGTCAGGTCATTTCTCCAAAATCAAAATTCGAAAATCAAAATCCGATAATAGGATAAATAAAATCATGATTTTAAAGTCATTGATTTTCAAAATCAAATGCCCTGAATGAAGGTTGAATTCTTAGATTTGCAGCCAAAAAACTTACGTCAAGACAAAAAATGGCATTCATCCCTTTGACTTTGAGCTTATTTATAAGACGTCGATGAAGTTCATATTCGAGAAAGGGAAGACTGTCTGAAACTTCTCTGGCGCTTGATTCACCCTTACAATCCTTTTTGATCCGAAATACTTGAGCTTGGATAAGGCAGGTATTGCCACAGACTGGTATGTTCGCGGGGATATCCACGGTGGACAGGAGCAAATCTGGGACTCTTCCTTTCCTGAAATATTTGGGAAATTATTATGCAAAAACATCAAGGACTCGCTGCAGAGTTCTTAACTTAAGACCTTTGCGATTCACATCGGCCAGGGTCCAATATCCAATAACCAAATCCTATATATTTACATACGATATTTATGCATATTTTGATATTTTAGTTCATACTTTCATATTTTAGTGCATATGCTGAAGTTTTTCTCATCTTTAGTGCAATATCTTGGAATTTTGCAGCATATTTTGGATTTATACTGCATATTTTGACATTTTTTGAAGGTAAATCTTCTATTTCATCCGAATTCTATTCGAAGGTTTTTGCAAATTTTTTGTACTATCCTGTTTTGGAAATATCCATTCCCGTTTTTAGTGCATATTTCTACATTTTTGTTTCATATTCTATTGCATATTTCGACCACTTTTTACTGCATATGAGCCTATGCTGAGTGAAGAATACCAGTTGAAACTTTTATAAATCAATTGCGGAGCAACAATTAAATGCAATAGATGAACTCACTTGCATACAGCGCAACGTGCCATCTTGATCGGAAACGGAATTCCGTTCTCACTGTACGGAACGTGACAGAGGCCACAGTCCTTCTCGTCATCAGTATTCAGCTTCAAATTCGTACCTGTGAGTGATCCAGCTCGTCCACCGCTCTGCTTCACAAACATGAAATGAATCAAATATAGTATTTAGGGAAAAAATAATGAAAAATTTAGAGAAAAAATGCGTCAATGAAAATATAGAAAAAGACAGCCTAATTTCCCAGGATCTTCAAATTCATTTCTGTCAAATTAGCCTGGCTTTCTATATCTTTGTTGACGCATAAATTGTAAGCCATATTTTATTAATGACACTGGAAAACGAATGCCACGCTTACAGCATATTGAGATTGACCATTCTCTGACCCCGGTGCTGGAAACTTAGCTGCAGAAGGCCCTTCAGAAATGTCTCCCAAAACGGCCGAATTTACAATAGCTGCCGTTCCGGTTGCACAAAGCACGCAAACATCGTCACTGAAAGGATATTAGTAGTCAAAATCACACTGTTGCTACACACCATTTTTTTATATTTTTTTTTTATTTACTTCGGTACGTACCAAATGGAAGTATGCTCTTCATAACCCAGAATTACATTACAGCAAATGGATCGAGCGTGAGATCGAATTTCCATACGTAGTTCCGTCCACCAAGAATCTCGGGATTCCGGCTCATCCAGATTGGAAATTCTTTCGAGCAATTTGACAGAACGAGCACTTACACAACCACCTAAGGAAAAATTCAATATTTTAAGAAGCCAATACTCGAGTTCTCATTTGAGATGCATCTTATAAACACGTGACCGGAACACATTGTTTATGCACGTTTTTTTGTTCATTATGACAGGTTCCGGAAGTCTAATTCCCAATATACTCGTACAACAAGGCAACCCAATTGAAAATATTTGACATCCAATTCAACCCATGTTACCTCAACTATAACTGGTTTACCTAGACTTAATCAAAACAATATAAATATTTGGGCAACACACATATTGCTGACCGCATTTGCCCATGATTTCTGTTTTGCTCCTCGCATTCCTCAATTTGAGTCTCCAATTAGACTTCTTAATTGAGACGTTGAGGGAAATGCACATGTCATATCCTGCCTGCTGACAGATGGAAATTCATTACAGGGCATTACCTATCGTAGCCTTAGGGCAGAATAGAAGATTAATACTCAAACCATTCTGCGTTTTCCATTCACTTGAGCATAGATCGAGTGTGGAGAGAGAACGAGTCTTTAATTGTCGTCCCTCCTCAAGGTTAAGTGGTTATGACCAGAAGATGTGGAACCATACACCTGCCCATCCGCAAAAAAAATACATGAAGTTCAGATACAGAACTCGTACAAAACATCAGTTTTAGGAGAACAAAGGAAGCATACTGTCATTCGCACCTCTTAACAACGCAATTAAACCTTAAATTTAAGACAAGGAAATTTGAAGCCCGCAATCAGCTATCATGTATCAGCTTTCATTAAAAATCCTCAATTTTCGAAAGGTGCGTTAAGTGGGCATGGTTTCGTATTCAATTACGCACCGGGGACTTCCCCTAAAACTCAACACACACAATTCCCTACGTCATACTCCAAAAGTGGTTTGAATGATAATATTTTGGGTTCGTGAAAATCCTATTAATTGTGCCTCGGGTTTACATCTGTTCATGAACATGCCACGTTTTCATTTAGAAGTACATGAGCGTGAAGCCTTTCGGAAGAGATCAGGCGTGGTAGGACAATTGGTCCTGTTGTTCCTCAACTACTCGGCTCCGAGATAAGAGTCTGAGAGTAAATTACTATTGTTTGGTTCATTGTCTATCTCTCGAGCCCAGAGTCCAGGCCTAATTGTTCTGTCTCTAATCAAAGGTGACACTACCAATTTCCTTTCCAAGGTGAAGTTTGAGTGACACTCACTGTGACGTAGAATCATATTAAAATACATTCCTACATAATTTTTAATCCTCCTGCAGAGAGTTGGAAGGGCATGGCAAAACTCTGTTTCATAACAATAGAATACATAATCTGCACAGCAGCCTCACATTCATTATTCACTCCAACGAGAAATTGGACATTTGACTGAATTTGTGACTCACTTTTCTCTGAGAATACGATTGCATCGGTGGCTCAATATCTGTATACACAAGATTCACTTGGATTAGGCCGGTTAGCCAGTCTTCAGCGAAGCCAAAGTCTAATTACAGTGTATTGTATATTGTTTACAAATTCATTCCCGTGTATTCCCGTTTAATGTGCCACTGTGTGCCTGAGTGGAAAACTACGAGGTGGGTAATAAAAAGTGAGATGCTTGGCTGTGCCTTGTGTCTGAGCTAAGCCGTCTCCGGACCTCGTCATTTGTTCTTAATCGTTCACCTCTTACGTGGGCAAGCTCAGTTCTAACGACAGTGCAATACTCAAGCAAACCGAATCCATCGGCGACAAGCCATCAGTCGGACAGTGGGGAAAATTGCGAAGAGGAAGAAGGTTAAAAATGAGTTCAACGAAGAATAAACGTAAACCCAAATCTGCGGAACGGCCACGACGATGTAAGTATAATCGAAATTCTTGAAAACTATGTTTGAAAATCTTATTATGCATTTTTTAAATCGCGTTTTATGCACTTTCACCACTAAAGGTGGCGTTACGGACGAACCAGACATGGACGTCGTCATTGGCTATAATGTCTACCCGGAAGGGCATCGCCGACGTAAGTACAGATATATTGGACTTTGGACTATTCAACTCCGGTACCCGGCACCCGGTGGCATATTTTGAAATCGTACATGACAGTTAATATTGTGCAATGTCTTTCTTGTTGGCGACAACTTGTCCTATTTTAGATTAGGGTAGGTTTTGCGAATGCATGCGATGTAAATGTGATAAGTGGTATAGCTATAAGAAAGCATTACACTGTAGCAATTAGCAATAAACTGTCTCATTTACGATTTCAAAATATGCCACTCGGCGCTGGCCTGTACCAAACTTGTTCTACCATTGACCTTGAGACGCAGTTGCTTATGAGAAGCCGCTAACGCCAGGGTGTCACCGGATTATAAGAAATTCATATACCTAAGTATTGTAGTAGCCAATACTAATCAATGCAACAATAAATTAAACAGCAAAACCGGCTCCGATACCACCGTCACCCATCATACTGCTGAACGCTGAGCCGGATCTCATTCGAGAACATGGACTTCCAGGCTTCGAGGGCGTACGAGACAGCAAGCGTGTCTTATACAGACGAGTGGCTGGAAACCGTAAGTGAATTATAAACTTTTACAGCAGCATTTCTATTTTTGGGAAGTTTTGTGAAACAAACGACATTGTTTTACCTTGAACTTCTCTGTCAATCATAAAATCTAATAGTACGGGTAATTCAAAAATCATAAATTAAAAGCTTGAGAATCATCCAGTTCAAATCGCAAAACTTATACGGCGTTGCAACGAAATCACTCCAGACCTACAAATGGCGCTCATTTACAGCACCTGAACTAACCCCTGAAAACCAAGTTGCATTACCGCGTAGAATTCCATGAACATGTTTCATTTAAGATAAGATAAGATAATATACACGCATAGTGTCGGATGCTTCAATCGCGATCTTCAATCGAAATTCTATGTTGAGATTGTATAACCCAGCGTGATTATCGGCGGAATCCAATGTCCCACACTTGAACCTGGCACCGACAAGCAAGTTTGTCATGGTTGGATGAAGATGATAGCAAGCATCCATATCCATATAAAATATTGATAGAAGCTCTTATGTAGATTTCATAAGGCATGGTGACGTAGCTTCCACGGGCTGACGAGCATGTAAGTAGGGTGCTTAGCTTATGCCTAGATAAACAATTGCGTTCCTATCCTTGGCATCCTCCCAAATAACCAAAGCCAAAACAATTCCGATAAAGTGAGGACAATAAAATTGATTCGTCGTTTCGTGGTTTGGATTTGTTTTGGTTTTCGGATTTCTTCTACGAATTCGTCAAAACAAATTCAAACAATTAGCCGATATTTAACTTCGCTTTTTCCAATAATTTGTCACAGGAAATGCAAACAATGAGAGAATTTTTCTATTTTATTTTCCTGATTTTGGATTTGTTTTGATTTCCAGATTTCTTCTACGAACTCGTCAAAACAAATGCAAACAATGAGCAAATTTTTAGTTTTGTTGATCTCGATTTGGCTTGATTTTCAGATTTTCGCTGCGAACCTACCAAAACAAATATAAAAGATGACAGAATTTTCCTAATTTGCTTCCCTGATTGTGGCTTGTTTTAGTTTTCAGATTTCTTCTACGAACTCGATAAAACAAATGCAAACATAATGAGCGAATCATGATTTCGATATGCGTTGGCCTTCCCATTTTTCCCACTAACTAGTCAAAGCAAATGGAAACAACAAGGCAATCTTTCTAATGTATTTTCCTGGTTTAGATTTGTTTGGAATTTCAGACATTTCCCACAAACTCGTCACAGCAGGAAATGCAAACAATGAGCGTATTTCAAATTCAATTTCCTGATTTCAACTAGTTTTGGTTTTCAGAATTCTTCCATGAACTGGTCAAAACAAATGCAAACAATGAGCGGATTTTTCTGGTTTGCGAGACTACAGAGAAGAAATTGGAAAATCTGCATGGCCGCAGCTACTCTATTGTGTTTGTCGGGCGAGATGGCCAGGAAGTTCTAAAAATCAGACCATGTGGAACTGCTCGAGATGTAAAAGCTTAAACAACAAACGCCATCTACTCAACAAACGCCTAACAAACGCCATCTACTCAAAGGAACTGCTTCATTAATTGTTTTATTTGGCCTACAGTGCGCCGTTGTGGTTTACAAGGACCAGGAGCTTGGACGAATCATCAAGGCAGGTGGACATGGAACTACGACCCATAACCAGGAGTTGGCATATTTGGTCGAAGATGCAAACGCTCAAATTATTTTCGAAATTCGAAAGTCCTACCAGCATCTGAAGAGCCGAATTTGTTGCTTTCCAGGACCATTGCGTAAAGTTGCCAATGGTCTAGCTATTCACACAGCTGACGACAATACTGTGGAATTGGAAACGGAAATTGGAACAATTAATCACTCTCTGATCACGTTTTCAATGGAAATGGAAATTATCCGTAAAACACTTCTCCTTGTTACATTGATCTGCATCGTAAGTTCAACTACTTATTATTCGATAATTCCATAACTCCTTTAAATTTTCTCCAAAGCATATAATACAATTTCGTTTGCTTGGCAAATGCAGAAAACCAAGGCTTTGGATTCCTAAGCTGAACTGAAGAAATGCCCACACTGCAGTCTGTTCAAGCAATACAACTTTACCAGTTTCTTTGTGGATGTTGAATATTAAATGTTTTACGAATGCTTCTTGCTTCTCGTTTATGAAATACTGAAAGGTATGCATCTTAATTCAATTCTTTCATCACGATAGTATTCCTGACAAAATTAGGGAAACATTGAATACAAGTGGATGGCACTCACCTATACGCTGAATGAACTTGGCTGGTAGTTGGGAAATAGTAATAAACGGATACTCCAGCATGTCGAAATGATCTGCTCCAGCTGCCGGTCGACGAGATGGAGCGAAACTAGGACCCTTTCCATGTGTAGAAGCCAACATAGCTTGGATGCTCGAATTTAGTAAACCTGCAAATGTTTTCAATTATTCCAATCAAAGTTCAGCAATACCGGCTGCGTGTCCGCCTGCAGGATTTTCTTTTGTAAACCACTCAGACAATCGTAACGCTTCCTTATGGACGCCACTTGCCACATCTTCTTTAGAATCAACAATATTCGGATTAAGGACATAGCATGTGACAAGTGACGTCCATAAGGAAGCAATACGATTCTCTGAGCGTGAAACAAAATAAAATTATGCTACCACATATTTTCAAATCGTAGGTGGTGATTTCTACAGTGCAATGCTTCTTATGGCTGACCACTTATCACATTATATAGCACGGTTCGGCAAAGCCTAACGTAACTAAAAATATGACAACTTGTCTCTCATAAGAAAAGCATTGTACAGTACAAATTGACATGTACGATTTTAAAATACGCCGCCTGGCTGCCAAGTTCCTACATAAGATGTCCATACAAGACTTGTATTCTAGAAATTCGTTTTGAAAGAAGAGCATAATTTCGTTGGCGCTGACAGAATACATTTCCGATTTCAAAATGCTTACAGTTTAAAAGTTCGTAGGGAAGTAAAGTAAATTCACAATTTTCAAATGTGTAAGTCAAGTTTCCGGCAAAGTTTTATTTTAATTGCATAGAATTTTTGTGGTGGCTTGCGTGAGTTTAATATTTAAAAATTGAGTAGCCGCTTAGCAAATTCTTCGAGCCCAATGGATTCGCGGCCGAAATTCCGGATTCGAACATGTCACTCCGCTCTCCGAATACTCCGAATTTTTCTTTACGTTATTGTTTGGTCCCATAGTCCCAATTACTACTTCAAATTCGAAGCCAGACCCACAAATCGTGGACAATTTAGAGGAATTTATAAGAGAATCGCTGCATAGCGCGCAATATGGAAAATGCTTGAATCTTACCTTTAGGAGGTGTTGAGAGGTCGGATTCAGAGGACCTTCTACCCATTGCTCCAATGCCAACCGGATTTGGAGACGGTATGATTTTGACGGGTGTGGGTACTCCACTTTTGGAAGACGTGGGTTTGCTCGGTGTGTGAAGCCCAGTTGCTGTTAAAGTATTCGTACTCCCCGTCTCAATACTATGGGAAACGAGGGAGACCAAGGCTGTAGCTGTTGAATTGGACCTTATCGTATTCGCGACTTTGCTCGACTCAGTCGTAGTTGCAAGGGACACCAGCTTAGTATTACCATTAACGGTAACTTGGGTGTGAGCCGTACTAACCGCCAGGTCTACTGAAGCTGTACAAGCGTCACTGACGGAGTTCTCAGCGGATGAAGCGGACTGTTCTTCTGGAATCGGCTCGGAACAAGCAATTGTTGAATGTGGGGCCAGCATGGGAGCGGCGGCGACTGCGGCGGCGGCGGGCGGAAGAGTGGCAGAGAGAGGAGCAGATGAAGCGTCTCCATGTCCAAACACAGGATTGACCCCAGTCCCCATCAGACCCAGAGTTCCACTATTTACATTCGTGTTAGGAGGAGAAGAGATGAAATGAGGATCATTCTCAGTATTATTAGCACTAGTAGAAAGTAATGTCATACAAAATTCCCTAGGCTCATTAGTAGTAGTGTTAGTGTTACTCAATTCCCGACTACCTACAAAAACGTTGGGATCAGTCGACCGAGTGGTCGCTGTGCTCGTGCCAAAATTCGAAGCTCCACCAGTTTCAGTAGTATCAATTTGAGTCACTGAACTCAATTTCATACTACACAACTGATCATCTCCCAGCTCCACAGACTCATCATGCACATTCGTATCATCAGAACCCAGAAAAAGACAAGACGTGCTAGCAACTTTGGTCAAGGCAGCAATCGGACTAGTAGGCGAGTTACAGACTAGTAAGGCATCAATGCTAGATATGTAAAGCCGTAAATGTTTGTCTGAGGGTTCGTAGGAAAGGCCTTTCACGGCCTGCATAATAGAAGCGGTTTGTTTGACAAGAGCACTCGTGTCCTGTTTCGAAGAAGTTTCTAGAACGTCACTTGAAAAGGAGGGACGAGGACTGTCCATGGTGAACACAGAGGGTTTGGGAGCGGGTGGAGGAAGCTTGAGTGCTGGATAGTTCATCGTACCGGACCACTCGTGCTCAAATCGGATGTCTTCTGACCGAATAGAAGGTAAGCTTTCCAAGGACTGACGCCCAATAGAAAAGCTCTCGCTCGTGGAACGGCGTAAACTGCTGCTTCGACGCCGACGTGCAAATCTTTTAAGTCGTCCAAACGTGAATATGTCTCGACGAACTCGTGGTTCTCTGTATGGACCTTTGGCTCTACCCTCTCCCTTCTCCTGTGCCACTGATTCGGCTGTACTTGACTTCCAACGTCTCGTGAAGAATTTGACCACTTCACCCTTGATTTTCTCAGTGCTGCTCATTGACAAACTCTTTTCAGAAAACGTATTGCTCCGTGCATTAGCTCGCTTCATAAGAGCTGTAGTGGAGTACTTGTCTTTCTTCTTGGACTTCCGATGTCGTCTGTACAAATGCAACTTGCCCTCGTCCGCCGCAAAGGCGTCATCCACTGAGATTTGTCCCCTGAGCTCCCGCATGACTTTTGCGTAGTGCTGCTTAGAGTCGGGCATAGGAAGAGCAGTCGTATCTGTGTCCGTTTGTCTGTCATCGTCCGACTCAAACATGGAGCCTCGTCTACTGCCCTCGGGGGTAAGAAGGTCATGAACTCGGGAGGAGGAAGGGAATGAGGGAAAGAGTTGATCAGATGGTCCTAAGTCGAGGACCTCTGCCTCGTGGCAGACGGGGAGCACACTGCTGTGACTAGTAGGACCAGAGAGACTGATGATTACTTCGGCTAAGGTGGGTTCAGCATGACTACTGTCAGTACAGAGACTACGTAAAATGGTTTCGGGCATGCTGGAAGTGGTCATGCGTGAAACACGATTCAAAGGCTGAGTGGTCAAACTAAAGCTTTTCGAATGAGAATGAGAGGGTTTATTGGGTTGAAGGTTAGGTTGTAAAGGAGTCAGTGGAGCCTCTGCAGACAGAAACCTGCGAGAAGAAGAAAAACAAGACTCCAAGTTCCATCGCCAATGAAACAGTAAATACATAGAGAGCTGTGTACAATAGGTTTACGCAACAGACAAGTGCATTCCCAACAATCTATGTAGACAAATAATGCATGAAGGATGGTTTGATGTGAAACAGGAGAAGTACTTACAGATCCCGCCCAGTCACTCTCTTCTGCACGCTTAAAGTTAGAGGCAGATCAGTATTAATGATGGGAACTGAGAACTGAGATTTTCAGATAATGAAATCATAAGGGACCAAATACAAAATAATTCATTCCTGGGGTACACGGCGGTATACGGTACATTCAACATCAACGCATGACAGATTTAAATATCCAGCAGGGCTGGGCAAAATCATTTGATTTTGAAAAAAAATGATTTTCTAATTCATCATTTTGATTTTCGGATTTTGATGTTGAAGAAATAACCTGATTTTGTACTTTGATTTTGTAGAAGTACCTATTTTGATCTGGAAAATCACGATTTTAGCTGAATTTGCGATTTGAAATCACTATTTGACTTCAAAATCACGATTTAAAATTTAAATAATAGCGTTATTTTTTTTTGATGATTAGATTTTGGCGGCGAAAAGTGATTAATTTCGATTTTGGGATTTTGAAGGCGAATTTTCAATGATTTTGGTCAACGATTTTGAAAATCATTTTCTAATAATTTTGCCCAGCCCTAATATCCAGCTGGATATTATGGATGAGGGAAGCGCAAAAGCCATCGAACATCGAACTTTTGAATCTTCGCAGTAGGCGAAATGACAACACATGGAAATGGCAAATAAAAATCTGAGCTGCAGCTGACAGCTCGCGGATTGATTTGGGCAGCACGCAGCACTGACGGAATTGAATGAGCACGAAATAATGTTGGCAACAAAGCTAGTTTACAACATTGAACATTGAATGCTTATCCTTTAGCAAAGTACTACAGAAAGATAGAGGACAGACACCGAAGTTTCATAGTTTCCACAGACGTAAGCTCATTCCATTCAAATATTCAAAAGTCAATTGAAACTTGAATTATAGTAATTTAAACTGACGTCTCAAAGTACAAGCGTCGTCTAAATTCACCGTTTATATACAGCAGAGAACCTGTTTATACTCCTTGCGCTCTTTTTATTTCGCTACTGTTTGACATACTACTTCCCCTTTCAAACAAATAAATAAAGTCTCTACGTTAACAATTAATTTATTGAACTACTTACTCGGCTCTCTCAGCATTTGGAGAGAGTTGGGTGTCGTAGCACTTGGTTAGGGTAGTAGCTGTTCCGATTCCACGTACAACAATACCGGACTCGCCTTCCAAATCGAAACACTGTCGGTATCTAAGAGAATAGTTTGATTTAAATAGTAAACGAAACATACAAAGTAGTTCTGAAATGCAATGACATTTATGGCATTACACCAAACTCACCCAATTACAGCGTTTCCCCCTAATTCTAATGCTTTCAATCCAACCCGGCGTTGTACTTCACCCGAAAGTTTTGAAAATAAAGTTTGTCGAGCTTCGTTGGATGCACGCGGAGTACGAATTTTGTCGATCCATTGGTACTCAGGATCATCATTTACTACCAGCTCCTCCACAAAGCCGTGCAGTTGAATAGCTATATGACCTTCTGGAATATTTGGACCTGAGATGCATGGATAAATGTCTCAAAGAACTTCACAAATTGGAATGGAAAAGTAGATAGAGTTGAAGACTTACTGAAGAAGAACTTGACGCCGCAGGATGACTGTCGAAATTTGTTTAAATCCGAGAATAATTCAACTTTGACCATCAAATTCACTTCTCCACGTATTCCGTGCATCGTGTCATACACAGGGATCCAGCCGCTCATGGATCTCCCAGAAGGTTCTATATAATACCATGTGCCCAGTCCAACAATGATTTAGCAAATACAAAATAGATAAATTCAAACGAACTCAGCTTTCACTCACGTCACACGTGGACAACTTTACCTTTAGTTTTTGAGGGGTTCGTTAGAAGTGGATTTAGGTCGATATACACCTTTCCAATTGAATCATTCGCTGAATATGTATCATGGTCCATCAATCGAATTTGAAGGGGTTCGTCTTGCAGCTCCAGATCATCCATCTGTTGGAGATTGGAGATCATAAATATATGTTAACTTTACTTTAACAATTTAGAGATCAAAGATCACATGGTGTGACAGAAGCCGCTACGGTATCACATATCAAAGTGCACAAAACATATGTCATGTAGTGGGATACTCTACAAGTGACAAATTCTTCACACTTGGCAGTTCTTACCTCAAACCGAAACCACTCCGAATTCCACACCGGATTAAGCGATTTCCGACAAACATCTGTCTTGAAGGTTACGTTCCCTAATTTCACCTCGACGTAGGCATCCGTAGTATCATTTGACCTATCCATCACGGGCAGGTTCTTCCCGGCAACCACCTTTACCTTAACTTTGCCAGGCATGTTTAAGGTATTCTTCCAAGCTAATTCAAGGACTTTACAAATACAATAGTAATTATGGGTTAAACTAAAACACGCTTGCGAAAGGGAATCTCAGTAGCACGAGCGTGAACATCGAACATCCACCCACCGGTAAGTGAAGTGACAAGATAAAATACGAAACTGACAACTTTGTATATATCGAACACAATATTCAATTCCTTGCTTAAATTCCGACGTCGTTGTTGGTTGTTGAATATAGCCCTTCTCAGCCTTCACATGATCGTGATCTTGGTACTCGCGACTCGATTGTAAAGCTGGGCACCGCCTGGATTTATCTATCTATGACATTATGATGATGAATGATAAGATGATAGATGATACAGATTCGAGCATTTGAAATTCGTAAAAACAAAGCCGTGTTGTTGTACAGCCTGTCTATAGCCTACTACACATATCGTATATCTACTACTCACTCCTACTCCTACTCCTACGTTATGTTCCTGTTCCTGAGCGATGCTTGATGTTTTCATTCACTTTCACCTTCTACTTTCTCGCGGTCCAGCAGTTTCCAAACCTCCCAAACTCACTCACCTTCGGTGTCGCTCGGTATGACATACTAGCTGCCTACTAATCAGTGCTTAGCACTGATCCGTGTATTGAATTGAATTTTTCAAAAATATGTTCATCTCCTTCATGTCCCGCCCAACTTTCGCCCACCCGAATTGTCCCCGCCCAACTTTCCTTTCGCCCACCCTAATTGTCCCCGCCCAACTTTCGCCTACCCTATTGTCCCCGCCTAACTTTCGCCCACCCTATTGTCCCCGTCCAACTTTTCGGCCGCCCGATCGTCATGCATGCATACATACACCAACGGCTCATTAAATGGATTTTGTATTGTGTAAGATAAGGTTGCCATGACTTTGCCATAGTGCCTCTGGTGTTGACAAAGTTGTTGTGTGACAGAGACACACACCCACAGACTCACAGCAACAGCTCATTATATAAAGTGATGTGGCATATAGCATACACACCAGTGGCGGGTATTCGCGGATGTCAGCCAATACCAGAATTTATTCGTGAAAATACCCTGCTTGATTTCTCTATTTAAAATAGAACGGGCAATTTTAATGAATGGCTAACACTTTACTTGAATGAATTTCCGTATCGAAGTTTTAATTAAGTGCTAAAATCTTGCAGTGTATTTATTTAATTTTCATGTTTTATTCGAACTTCCACATCAGCTGTGTTCCAACTCCATGCTCCTTTAGCGATTCTTGGGAATTACAGAACGATTCATTCTCTAGCAAATCCACATTTGAATTAATTTCTTGGTCCATTCCATAAGTATGTATTTATTATTTAATATTTATGTGTTAGTGAGTACTTAATATTTAACTTTACCATTCAACTGTTCATGAGCGATACGGCACTGAAAGCTAATTGCGAAGTCTTATAATGTATGTATATTTTCAATCATATACCGGTGTCGAACATGAGTCAAGCAAGACACGCGATAACAACGCTTGCTCAGCTCAATCAATGTGGAGTAAGCTCAGGCGGATGGGAGTCTGTCTGGGAAAAAGTCATATCAAATCGACTCGTACTTCGCGTTCGGCGCTCACCTAAAATGAACGTTTCGGCATATATATATAATGATATTTATCATTTTTTTATCCAAGTCCTTGCTGATAAAAGATGATAAAAAGTCATGAAATTAATTCGGTAGAAATCGAGGCAGATATCACTTAAAGAAAGGTGGCAAAAGTTCAAATTCGTCAAACCAAACGCATTTTCTCGTCGATCGTTGTCATCGGCCTTTTAATTTCTATACGAACGATTTTAGTTCTTGTGTTGTTTTCTGTGTAAACTCCGCTTCGTTATCCATTCTCAATCTTTACACTATGTAGGATCAAATATCAGATCAAATCACTGTATTCAAATTTTCGCGCACTTTTGTATGATTTATCATTATTGATCATTTTATATCACTTTTTGATATTTATCGATAAAAAATACGCGAAGTGATGAAAATTCGAAACACTGCTTTCCAATATAATATGATTTTATAAAATGTATCCAGCAAATTTCATACTCCTCATTAACTTACTTTTGTTCTGCAAAAATATTCTTTAAGTTTCGCAATACAGACAGATTAGTGCGACGCACAGATGCAAGATGCAACGGATACTAGTCCACTCGACTGTGAACATGTGTGAACACGAACTGTGAAGAATGTACGTTGTACAGTATATAAGCATGAAGTACACATGACGTATGTCTGCTTACGAGTACAACAGAGGATCAAACAAGTAGAATCGGGCATGTTCTGTTCGACTAGATTCTGCACTATTTCCTTCTATTCAGAGGGGATTTTGAATTTCGTGGAGCATGGGTCTTGCTTTCAGTGTTATGTTGAACTGCTGCTGCCACGAGGTTTGTTTTCCGGCTGGATTGTCAGTTTCGTCAGTCAGTTGTCAGTTTCGTTGTTCATTGTACGTACTTCGGTTCTGTCGCCGCTTTGCACCTTGAAGGTCAAGTGACAAAGGAATCCAGTTCAGAATGTCAGGCCGAAGGAACAATCAGCTTCCCAACAACCTTCCCCAACTCCAGAATCTGATCAAAAGGGATCCTGAGAGCTACTTGGAAGAATTTACACAACAGAAGGAGCACTTCCAAGCCGGACTTGACATCTTCCTACTTCGTCCCAATGAATTCAGTAAGGACCTGGATGAAATGCTCATGTTCCTTGCTCAAGTTGCTCCATGCTATCCCAAGGAACTAGCTGACTATCCGCAGAAGCTTATGACTGTTCTTGAAAAGTACAGTAGCGTTCTGGAACCAAATATTCGTATGGTAAGCTATAAATATAATGCAAAAAGTAAAATAAAAGTGCTAGAACATACATAAAAGTAAGTGTATAGATCATAACTTACGCTATTTATATCTATTCCAGACCATGTGCCGCTCACTGATTCTAATGCGGAATAAAAACATGCTGGAACCAACTGCTCTCCTGTCACTCTTCTTTAAGCTTCTACATTGTCAGGATAAAGCCCTACGCAAGTTTCTAGAAACTCACATCATTACTGATATCAAGAACGTGAATGCCAAGCATAAGAATCTTAAATTGAATACGGTGAGTTAAAATTAATTCAGTCCTTTTATTTTCGTATCTAAAGAAACTGTTAGGTGGATGTATTACACATCAATTTCGTCATATTTTCAGGTTCTACAGAATTTCATGTTTACCATGATTCGCGACAGTAATGTAAAGGCTACCAAAATGTCATTGAACATCATGATTGAGCTCTATCGGAAGAACATATGGAACGACGCCAAAACCGTGAACGTGCTTGCCACTGCCTGCTTCTCAAAAGTTACTAAAGTAATGGTAACTGCGATTCAGTTCTTCTTGAGTGCAGAAACGGATTCGAATAAAGCAGACAGTGACTCGGATGACGATGCTCCAGATGCCAAGGAGGTTATCATGGCGAATCGAGTTAATAAGAAGACCCGAAAACGAGAAAAGAACTTGAGTAAAGTTCAGTCTGCTATCAAGAAGAAGAAAAACAAGAACAAAGCTCCGAGTTTCAATTTCTCAGCTCTTCACCTCTTGCATGATCCTCAAGGAATGGCAGAGAAACTGTTCAAGCAAGTTGAAAGCATGAATGAAAGATTTGAAGTGAAAATGATGACTCTGGACCTCATTTCTCGACTCATTGGAATACATTCGCTGATTCTACTCAACTTCTATCCGTACGTGAAGCGATTTTTACAACCTCATCAACGGGATGTTACAAGAGTACTACAGTTTGTGGCTCAGGCTTCTCATGATTTGGTTCCTCCGGATGTCTTGGAAGGTGTCATTCTTGGGATTGCCAATAATTTTGTGACTGAGAGAAATTCGGGCGAAGTTATGGCTGTAGGATTAAATGCTATACGAGAGATCTGTGGTCGATGTCCGCTGGTCATGGGTCGGGATCTTCTACATGATTTAACACAGTACAAGTCCTACAAGGAGAAGAGTGTCATGATGGCTGCTCGATCGCTCATCCATTTGTTCAGGGATGTGAATCCTCAACTTTTGCAGCATAAGGACAAAGTAAATGCAATATTACAAAAAAAATCTTCACATCCATTCGAGCTTCAGTTCTTCTTCTTACTTCTATTTCTCAATCTCATTTTTATTTAGGGAAAACCAACTTTGGCTTCGCTAGAAAAAGTATCTAAGCAGTATGGAGAAGTGGACACCAGAAATTACATTCCTGGTGCAGAAATTCTACTTCGTGAAGGACAAGAGGTAAGCCGCAAACTCACGGACTTATATTTTGTACAATTATTTAATAAGACATACCCCATCGGCCTCTGGGCTCATGCAAAATGTTCATGCTTAGTTTAAAATTAATTATGAGTCACCAGTTGCCAGTTGTATAGAACAAGAAATGAGCTCCACTCCACGACGATGCTAAATAGCGGAGGCACCATATTTGTGTCTGAGCTCAATTAATTGAAAAATTAAGAAACTAAGTTGTGAATTTCTAATGAGAAGCCAATTTTGTTTTTTAATGTGGGTTCTTCAACTTAATAGTTATCCGAATTGTCTAATTAGGGCGAATAGAATTAGGGTAAAACTTTGCGAATATTGGAAAAATATATAATCACGTCGCCGTCGAATTTTGAATGAAGAATGAATTTTATCATTATCTTTACATGAAAGGAATGTAATTTATGCATTTTACTCATTCTTCATGTTTAACATAAGTGGCGAAAAACAAAATTTCCACATTTAAATCAGTATCCATCAACTACGAAAGTGGCGAAATGTGGTAAAAACAGACCCAAAATTATGACCATTTTTGTG
>JAQFXZ010000421.1:0-19988 GCA_034694025.1 Ceratophysella scotica | reverse complement strand
TTTTTTTTGCCACATGCTCCAATGCCCCTTATTATACCATTTAACTTCATGCGGTTCGTGCAGGCCCATGCGCTTTTGGGTTTACTAAAAAAAAATCTTAGTACCACTTTTCATATAGCTGATGCGCTGTGCTTCCTCAAAAACTAGACGGACAGACGGACAGACAGACAGACGGACGGAAAGGGCAATTGCATAAGCCCTCGGCCTAGGAGGCCAGGTCTAATAAGGCTAAAAGTTAATTTTAAAACTTGAAAATTGTAAATATTCCTTGGCAAAAACCATTTTAGTTTTTCCGAAATGTCATGTTTTATCTTCTCAGACTTCAAATTTTCACATACGAATCGACCAAACCTTCTGATTAATGATTCAACATTCAGTGCAACACGCAACACCTTACGAACATGCGTATTAGCATTATTCCCCAAATTATACTTATAGAATTTCTGCGTTTTTGATATTCATGCATTCGTTTAAAAGGGTCGGTTTCTTTCAAAATGTCGGCCAAGGAAACATTTTGTTTCACTCCTCATTTTCCCATTTTGTATCTTAAACCGAAGCAATTCGAAATCAGTAGCCTAACTTAACTAAATAAATCAATATCGCCAAATCGTGCGTATCGAGTCGGAAGTATACAAACCCGTTTAATGCACAAAATTACCGAAATTTTGTATGACCTCTCACTCACATCACAAATCACAACACAAGACGAAAGTAGCACGGTTACGAATTTGGCACTTTCGTCGATTCACTTTTGGGGCGATTGCCCATTCACTTACTGACGAGAAGTTCGTGTGTTGTGTGGTGTGAAGCGTGCAACGCGCAAATAAATATGGAATTGATCATTTTCTAATTGAGACCGAAACCCGTTTAATTAATTGTCATAAATTAAAGTTGCAATGATCCTCGAAGTCTGTGATTCCTCGTTAAAAGTTGATCCTGATGCCGTAAGTTAAAGAATTTAATAATTGTCGATTCCGATGTTGGTAGCTAGTTCTGGTACACCTCCCATGCCACTCTTGGGTTCCACCGCTGATTGTATTTTGGAACTCTCTTCGGTATGTGCTGAAGCATCGAGCTCGGCAGGCGAAAGCGAATTCTCAGATTAAAGTTGAGCCTGTCTCAACTTTGAGCACCGATTACTTTAATCAGTGACCACAAACCAAAAAACTGCTCTAAAAAGTTTGTTCTCAGCCCGTAGCAAAAACCACAAGGCTCTATGATCAGCATTCAAGTAGATCGATTTTGCCCGAATCAATTCCTTATGGACTTTTAACATGGTGCCCAGACCTATACAACGCCGTTTAACAACAAGTCAAACTCGTCCGAAACTGCGTATTTAAGCGTAGTAGAGGTAAACAGGGTTGGCTGCGTTGTTACGTTTAACGTCGTGACCGGATCATTCACCGAATGCCTTTAGATCGACCGAAACCTGGTTCCTGGTTTGCCCGACGGCCATTGACCGAATGCTTTTTGGTAGATCGTTGTGTTTTGACCGATTCCACTTCTCTTTGTCAAGTTAAAGTAACATGTAACATGCAGGAAACCCAGAACTGATACGATATGCTAATTATGGGGAGAGAAATATAGGCCGTAGTAAAGAAGCTGAATGCTGATACATTTAGCCAGCGTATCAGTATTAATGATATTCTAGTCAAGCCTGCTGACATATTTAGAACAAAAGTCAAACTGAAAGCTGAAACGTTCATTTTAGCTAATATGTATCAGTAGCAGAATAGAGCCGAGATGCTACATAAATATGTGTTAGTGTAACAAACCAATCCTTGCGCTTGAACGAGAGAAAATCATTGGGAAATAAAACGTGGCAAAATTCAAGCAGGCCTTAGAAAAACAAAACGTCTCAAATATTAAGCCTTCCAAGGTTTTTACAATTCCGGGTTTGTAACATACTTGATTCGTACAATATCACAACTCTTTGCTACGTTGATTACTTGAAATCCGTGGCTGCATGCCTCCATGCCTATTCGGGTTAAAACTTTTCCTGTAACGTAATTGCTCTTTTAATTTTTCTCGTTTTTTTCTTATATTTTCTCCTCCTTGAAGATGGTTTTTCAATAAACACTTTGTTTCAATTCAGTATTCTGTAGTAAATCGGTCAAAAGATATTCAGTCTAAAAACACATTCGACCAAACATCCCATCGGTCAAAGGCCGTCGGTCAACGATGGTGTCGGTCAAAAAATTCGTTCAACCGTCCGAGGACCGTTTAACGTCTGAGTATCGAATCAACAAGCCTGCTTGCATCTTAAAATTATTATGCTTATTGGCTAATGTTACTAGCCAGTTTCCTTTTTCTTTGGAACGGTTTTTTGCTGAAACAATCTTTAAAAAGTTGGTCAAAGTTTGAATTCCAAACTCAGGTTAAAATTGACTACATTTACGACTTTTTTACGGGAATATCATCATCCACTTGTACAGAATACAGATCAGACTTCGAACGCAAAATCGTATCATCGGGTGCGTGTGCATTACAAATACAACGTTACTTTTGTTCAATGTAGGTTGGAGTGGGACACCGCCCTCCTCAGGAGGAAAACATATACGAAGTAATAGCACCAATGGCGGAGTTGCGGCAACACATTCCAACTGCCGCTACGGGAAATAGTGACGAAAGATCAAGCTCGTCGAGCAGTTCTTCATCCGCTAAAGCTCGAGAAATCGACGAATTAACGAATCTGTTGATGACTTCGTTGAGACAGAAACAAATATTTTTTGGTAAATTAAATGCGTACATAGTGTTCTACAGTACTTACTTAATTTACGTGTTAGTGCATATTCCTCTTGATCATGACCATTGCTGCATTAAAATGTCACAGGTGTTTGTGGCCGATGTGGAGAACAAGTGGTTGGAGAAGGAATGGGGTGCACTGCCATGGGTCAAGTATTCCACGTAGATTGCTTAAAGTGCAGCACATGCCAATGTTCCTTGCAAGGGAGGAACTTCTTCTATCACGTTGATGGAAAACCATATTGCGAGAATGACTACTTGGTAAGCATAACTCCGCTGATTTAAGATCGAATCAGACTGTAAGAGAAAAGTCAATTCACTGCTCAGTTCTCGAATCATAAATACAAACCCCATACAGAAAGGCACCCGACATGCGCAATGGGATGAGCTCCAGGGGAGGGGTGTTAGGCTGGAATTACGGGCAACTAACCGATGAACAACTCGCCGGCGACATATATCGCCGATGGACCACTCGCCGGGGGGATATTTCGTGAGGCAAAAAGTACAACTCGGCGCCTCACAAAATTATTTGAATACATGAATTTATTTTAGCCTTGGGAGTTTAAATATTGGCAACATAATTTCATATTCACATGAAGTTGCAAGAGATAGCAAATACTAGAATTGAAAAAAATTATACAAAAGGGTAAGGTGTAAAATATAAAAGGCTCATCTGCTCTCCCGTGAATACTATGTATGAAGCTGCATCCATAATTTGGGTGAGGATTTGAATGTTCCATGAACCAGCCACGTTCTGCACTCAGAAATAGAGATGCTTGAAAGAATATGTTCAGCTAAATCTGGTGTAAGAAGTATAGGATATTTTTTGCATTCCAGCTTTTGCTATCTCTTGCAACTTCATGTGCACATGTAATTTTATAGCCAATTTTTAAACTCCCAAAGCTAAAATAAATTCATGTATTCGAATAATTTTGTTAGACGGCGAGTTGTCATTCTTGCCTCGACGAAATATACCCCCGGCGAGTGGTCCATCGGTGATACCAATATACCTATGTCGCCGGCGAGTTGTCAAACGGCGAGCTGTCCTCGATTGGTCAGGCTCAAGTTTCCATGGAAACTGAACCATAGAATGGGCTCATTTTCTTCCCCTACCTGTCATCTCCGTGCCAGTTTTTCTTCTTTTTCCTCTTCTTCCCCGAAGCACGTAAAGACAGCCAAAGGAGGGCCAGCCAACATAATATACACCAAGACAAATGTGTCTGAAACAGTTATTATAGGTTAGATGCGGTTTAACTAAAACAAAACAACAATTAATTGTTCTCTACGATAGGTCATCCTCATATTCTTTGTCGGATTTTATTGTTTTGACCATTTTTTTGGCCTTTTGACATGTAAGCTCTAAGTCGATAAAAGTCAACAATTAGTTAATAATAGTATTTGTTCTCTACTTCTACTTGTGACCTGTTTCTTAAGGCAACACTATGAGTTCGATGAGATGCTTGCTTGTCCTGACTATAAGTTGCCTACTTTCTGTGCAAGGTTTTCATCACCGTTCCAGATTTCACACAACCGTTTTGCAAACCTTGCGTGGAATTTCTCAAGAGGGTTGTTAACGTTTCCTTAGCATTTTTAGGGAAGGAGGAACTCTAAGGGGTGCTAACCCCGCATTACCCCCTATTGCTCAAGTCAGACTTTGAGGCTTATTAGGGTATTAAGGTAAGGCCAGATGCGCCAATTATGAGCTGAATACTGTGAGAATTGAGAATGTACTATCCACAAGTTAGCGTAGAATTTTACCGAACTCGCGGTCTACTTGACGCTTCACGTTGAATGCGTTTCATATCGTAGTCGAAATCTGCAACATGGCCAGTTTCTGTCATCCGAGTATAACTAGTAAGTGTTCTATTTTGTTAAAATTAGGCTCGTCTGGAGAAGTGTTGCGTCTGTGGGAATACTGTGATCGACCGAATTTTGAGGGCGAACGGAAAGGCCTATCGTGGGTAAAAAATCTTATAACTGAAATTGACAAACTATAAAGAAAATATTAATCTCTACTCTCTACTGGTACTTAACGAAACTATTTGTTCAAGCTTTACAAAGTGTGATTTCTTTTCTTCTCGTCAGAGCATTATTATTCCCAGATTTAATCACAATTGTTGTATTATATCACGTACTGCTATAGATCCGAACTGCTTCTCGTGCGTGGTCTGCTACAAGCGTCTTGAGGGGATACAGTTCACTATTGACGCCCGAAATCAAATATATTGCATTGAAGATTTTCACAGGTACTGATGTACAGTATTGGAATTACTAGTAAGTGCTAAACACCCGCATGGACAAGTCGAAAATTGTTCCGGAATATTTAGCTTTTTAGGCGCACTACTTACCCACACAGGTATATTTTGTTTTGGAGTTTTTCTTGTGGAAAATATATTCCAATTTTCCCCATCAGACATCAACTGGCAATGGTAACTTTAAAACTTTCAAATATTTTGCCAACTATATTACCTCCAAATCGATCGGGGGTTTTAGCATTACTTACTGCATTTTCGGTGAGTACTTTCTGAATATGCACTTTTTCGGAATATTTACGGGTAATGGGTCATTTGGATCAAATGGGAAAGACCCGATGGATACAATTATCTAAACCTTAATAAAATAACTATAGCCGCGCACGTTTATTTTTGTCTGTGATCACGAGAACTCGAATAATACTTAACCGATTGACCTGTTGAGCATAAGCTATTCGACTCACAAGTAAGCACAAGTTCGAAGTTGGGGTCAGTCGGGCCACGGGGCCATACTCAAATGGATCACAGATCAGGTCACTTTCATACAGTTCGCCAAAAACGGCCTTAGCAAGGTAAAAATCAACAACTACCCCTTGATGCCATTAAAGTACCATCACACCCACCTTACAAATAACAACACTAATTATTTATTCATAATTGAGCATGCTTACATTATTTAGTGTGTTCATTCTGACTTGGCCTGTTTGTTGTTACTAAACCCGCGTGTGTAGCAGGAGGCGCAGCCGACGAACCGGCTAGCATGTCATAAAATTTTACTCGATTAGGCCGTATTTTCAATGTGTCACTCGACTGCGTGGAGTTGATTGAAGCGGTAGAAAAAGAAATATTAAAGAGCGATTTTTCAAACTTTGACCCCAGATTTGACTATGAGGGGTCGGATCGTTTAGGAAATACGCGTTGTCCTATCTTGATTTCATGAGAGCTTTCCAACGCAGTACCGATCTCAAACCTAACCCTAACTCTCGTTAGACATCGACTACCTAGCGCAAGCTAGAAAAGTCAACAGGGACCAATTTCTCCCCACTTTTACACCCCATGGTGTGTTATACGCCGTGCGTCCGCCTCCATGCTGCGCTCGCTATCTACCCGCAAAAACCCATTACAAAAAAACAGTTTACTAACTTCGATGTAATTAATTAGCGTGACTGTGCTTTTCAATTTCCGAGCCGCAACGATTCTTGTAGTCATCTGTAGTATCTATTGAGACTTAAAAAAGTTGGTTTCAGGACAAAGTTCCAAAGATTTTAGTTATAATTTGGGGAGATAAAATTGGTCCCAATAGGATACTTTAAAATGCAATAGGTACGGCAAATTCGCATTCTCGACAGCAATCACTTTAAGCGTTAATTAATAAAATGAATCCCGGGGATGCTTACTCACTGTCCAGTACACCTACATTTGTATACATATAAGTTGTTTCAGGTCCAGGCTGAATCAGAATCAGATACATACTTTCATCTATGACTTTTGCTTGTCGGTGTAAAAGTCATGATTTCATATGCTATTCTAGGAAATTTGCTCCACGCTGTAGTGTGTGTCAGTCACCAATTCTACCAGAAGCGGGCAAAGAAGAAACCGTTCGAGTTGTCGCACTGGATAGAAGTTTCCATTTGTCCTGTTACAAGTGTGAAGTAAGTGGCGAAGGGCAAAGGCAAATGTTTAATGTATCAGAGAATATCATGTGTAATCCATTGCTAATCAGCTTCACAACCACCACGGAATACGCCGAAATGTTTGAGTTTCCGCGCAAGACGATTCCACCTTTCAAATATGCTAAGCTAATCATATTTTTTCTTTAGGATTGCGGGTTACTGCTGAGATCAGAGGCGGAAGGTCGGGGATGCTATCCACTTGATGGACACGTACTGTGTAAGAACTGTAATGCTAAGAGGGTTCGAGACATGGAAATATAGTGTGCTGCAATGAACTCCGTTTAAGGGTCAACATCACGTAGACGAGGGCCATCAAGAAAGTAGTACTCACTCGTACTCGGATGATTTTTATGAGTTCTATCGTATAATTCAACAACACTTACTAATCTAAGCTTCCCAAGCGGCAGTGTAATTACGTTTGGAAAAGCATTTCATTTCTCACATCAAACCGAATTTGTGATTTGAATATTGTTATCAAGTTAAACTAAATGACACATAAGAATACTAAACATGTGGATGACACTGGAATGATGAGGCATTAAATGACCGTTTTGACTTTTGACAGCAGTGTTGTGAATTGAAAATATTTTGCTCATATTTATTGATGAGTTCGATGTTCCTGTCTGTCCACAATAAATAAACAGCGTGAATATTATACCTACGTAATTCATGTGTCGCTTGTAAATAGTTTACGAAAATCCTGGTTACTCAGTGGTCTAGATTTTCCTTCTTCTTGAAGCTGTGGGGTTGGAATTCCTGGCGATTCCTTTCTAACTTTGAGTGCTCGGGGAACGAATACAAATGGTTTCTGGGTACGTCGAACTGTTGCTCCAGGATCTCGTTCGGTTGAGTTCATGGAAGCGCCCTTAGCCGAAGGATTGTAAGCAGAGACCATGATCTTCGACCCATCCAAAACGAGTCCATCCGTCTTGCTAACTGCTGTGCATGCACTCTCAGCGTCCATGAACTCCACGAAGGCTATTCCCTTCGACAGTCCGTTTCGGAATGTGACCAGACGAACATCGCTGATCTCTCCAAACTTCCCGAATATTTCTTTCACTTCATCAACAGATTTCGATTGTGGAAGTCCCTTGACGAAAATCTTGCTTTTATCCGAGTGGTTCTTCCAAGGCGCGGGTGCCGCCGCGTCTAACTTCGCAGAGCTAAACCGAGCTTTGGAATTGCACTTGGATACATATGTTGCACGGCCAAGTATTGGTTCCCGGTCTTTAGCTAGTGCAAGAATTGCATTTTCATCGGACTCGAAGCTCACATAGGCAAAACCTTTGGACTTTCCTTTATAATCCCTCACTACGTTAACTGAAATTATAGCGCCACAACTGCTTAAAAATGTTCTAATTTCATCTTCACCTACAGAATAGTCCAGATTACTTAAAAAGACACGTTGAGTATCCTTTATACCACCAGAAACAATATTATGCTCCGTATTTCCTGTAGGGAGAAAAGAAACAATTAGTTTTCTTACAACCATTAATTTTTATATACAACTACTGTATGTACGAGTACATTCTCTGATTTTAGACTTAGTAGGTTGGGCTTTAAAAGTGGGACCTCAAGTTCTTCAGAGGTCCGTGAAAGCGGAATTCTTTCGAGCCATGGTATATTGGCAGACCGCTTGAGTTCAACCAGAAACGGGTCCGCTAAAAATTCGATAGAAGTTCTTTGTTCTTTTTGCCAACGCTATCAGTATCAAGGAAACGCATATTTCCAAAATCTACCTTTTTAAGTTCCAAATGATTTTCTCTGTCCTCTTTTGAGCGAACCATAAATGACACATTTTCTCTCATTATTTCTCACCTTATTAGCATTAGCATGCGAGGATTGTCCCACTGAAAACGTCCCTTATTATTTCGCTCATATCATGAGGGCTACTTAGGCAGTCTGACAACCTATATTTTTCGACAAAGCAATCCTTGTCCTTGACGTCGACATACTTTTCTCCCAGAGGTTTAAATGTGGATATCACTTCTGCGTATTCCTATACCAGCGTTAAGTCACTTTCTCAACCTCCTCATCTGAAGAACATGCTTTTTTCCAGATCCTACTTGATATAAGAGAACAAGTTACAGTCACTTGTTGTGACCAAGTCAGGACTACTGTAAGGAAGATGTGAGTTCGATGAATTCTAAATCACTAGTTTCCGATTTACAAAAATTATAGCTTAAAGTGACTAAGGTCGAAGGTCAGGGCCGAACTCGCATCGCGCCGTAATGCACTTTCCATGCTAATTCTTCTATCATAGGTTTGCCGAAGTCGCAAGCGGCACTATGGGCCCTTTGTGTTTCAAGTTAACATACCTAAGTCTAATTGAGTAGGTATCATAATTGCTACAACACTGACTTTACAAAAAATCGGGATCCAAACTTTTCCTCGACAGCAAAATTCTTTAGCTTGGGAAATAAGCCGCCTTACTTTTAATACAAAAATACCTTACAAAATGAACATTTTGCCTTACGTTTTTTTTTGCCTTCCTAAATTATCTTTTCCCGCATTTTTTTCCTTTATTTTATTTGAATAATTATTTTGACTTAAAAACATTTAAAAAAACAAACAAAAACAAGATGCAAAACATCCACAAACACATATGCATAGGCATTTCGCAGTTTCCATCCGTCCGTCCGTCCGCCCGTCTGTGTTCGCTAATCTCGACACTGGGAAATGTTACAGACTCAGTTGAGGTGTCAAAAGCTTCGTACTGACCCGGGTAAGCAAATGAAGTGTAGTTGACCCCGTGACCCCTAAGTGACCCGAAAACCGAGAATCGGTGAAAAGCTGACTTTTTCCTCCGAATCGGAAATTGAAATGGAGTAACAATTTTGTTCAATTCAAAGTTAATTATGATCTTTGTTTGACCCCAGTGACCCCTGGGTGACCCAAAAATGTGATACCTGCTGAATCTCTGGAATGCAGACCCCAATAACTTTCATGCAAAATTCATCCCCTGTGATGAGTTGTCGATTCATCACTACGATCCGCAATCCAACAACAGAGTATTCAATGAACTACGACAGGAAGTCCAGGTCCCATCAAGGGAAAAGCCAAAAGATCGGCTGGGTTGGTTTTAGCCAAAATTTTCTGAGTGGCCAATGGGATTCTTCTGAAGGATTAAATGCCAAAATAGACTAGCATGAATGCTCAACATTATCTAGAAGTTTTGGGCCTATTGAGATACAGCATCAGGAACAAGAAACGTTCGAGCCCTACAGCATAGAATTCTTGGGTTAGGCTAGCTCGGTCAGGTCAGGTTAGGTTTGGTTGGCTTGTCTGGACCTATCCCTACTCCTACAAATCGACCACTGCCCTTGTTCTATAGGCCTGGTCCCTTGTGATTTTTATTTATATCCACATTTGAAAAAAATTATTACGGGAAAGAGATTTGGCGAAAATAGTGAACTTATATCGTATATCGTGTAAGCAAAATGTTCAAAATGGCTTTTCGAAATTTTTTTTTTGAAGGCATGACAAAGTAAAAATACAGGAGTGACAGTTGTATTAAACTGCAATGAGACTGTGTTGAAATACCACAAATTACTTTCGAATATAATGCTTTTGTTCACGAGATACAAATACAAGGACATTACTTATTGAGCGCCCCTCGTATACGTTGTAGTTGTGAGCGAAATAACAAAGATCGTTTTGAATGGGACAATCTCGTTATCTATACAATGCAAAATAAACAAATGTTTCTGTTTTGGTTTCCTCGATATACTACTCTACCTACAATTAGTAGTAATTACAGCCATGGAGTACAGGGTGACCCATAATCATTTCCACCCTTTGAATTTCATATATTTTGACGTCGCTCCCAGTCATGTGATACACCAAATTAAAGACACTTTCATTCCAGATCTCATAATATAAAAATATTTTGCAATCGCTTTCGAGCGACCGCTGCACAGCGCTAGCTAGAAAAAAAGCAGTAAATCTCAGTTGGCCTCCAGGCTAAACGACTCCTTGACATTGTTCTCAGTCATGTGATACACCAAATAGCAGACGATTTCATTGTGAATCTCAATGGAATAAAAAAATTTAGCAATAGCTTGCGAGCCACCGCTGCACAGCGCTAGATTGAGAAAAGAGGAAGTCTCACTTGACCTGCAGTCCAAGGGACACCTTGGCTGTTATGCCTCGAAGAGCAAAGCTGCACAAAAGTCTTGATCACACACAGTCAAACGTGAATTGTGAATTCGTTGACACGTGAGAAAAATGGCTCTGTTATTGCGTGAAAGTGAGAACAAACGAATTGTTGACGGAATCCGTGCTCTGGCTTATCTTTGTGTAACTTTTCTCTTGGCGTGAGAGACGAGACCTTTTGGCCTGCAGGCCAAGTGAGATTTCCTCTTTTTTTCTAGCAAGCGCTGTGCAGCGTTCGCTCGCAAGCTATTGCAAAAAATTTTTTTTCATGAGATCTGCAATGAAATTGTCTTCAATTTGGTGTATCACATGACTGGGAACGAGGTCTTAGTATATGAAATGCAAAGGGTGGAAATGATTTAGGGTCACCCTGTACATGCCAGGACTGGACTACATACAGATGCAGTAGGTATAAAGAAGGTATAAAGAAGTACATGCAGTACTTCTGGCTTCAAGACTTTCAGACAATAAGTATATTTTAGTAGAAGGTAGAAGTGTTGTGGCATAGTACGTACCTTTGGCTACATGTGGTTGAACTTCGGCTACCTTGCGTTTCTTCGGAATTGGTTCACCGGAGTTGCCTCTCGCTAGTGATGATTTTACTTTCAAGTTGTTTCGTCGAATATCCAACTTTTGAGTGTTGGCGCTAATCCACTCCGCCATTGCATCTTCACATCTCTTCATAGAAGAAATATCCCCAAAATCTCGTTCAAAATTTATCCATAAATCGAATACTGTTCGTGGAGAATCTTGGACAACTTTCATCCCTTTTTCAATACATTTTCTCACAAACTTGGGGCCTCCGTATCGAACTTCTAAGTTGTAGAACTGAATCCACTCATTCAATTGGCGCCCGTAACCTCTGTTGAATATTTCATTCCAAAGCTGTCTAGCACGTGCCATTGATTTATCAATGTGAGCTTGAACTCTTGCACGGTACATAAGTACCTCCAAGATATACTCGCTAGGCTCGGGTAGTACTGCAAACAAGAAGGAATCCATCAACTCAGCAGTTACCAATCAAGTGTTTTCCATAGCATCAACGCAATCTAGAATCCATCAGACGGTACGTCACTGTATTTACTTGTTGTGATTTGTGATGAACATAGCATTTAACGCCTACCTCTCTATGTTCTACCTATCTATAATACTGTAAAGAAGTATGTTGTGTTCAATCGGATCTTGTTGAGCTCGAACTACTGCAGTCTGTATATATGATTCCTGCTCTCTTAGGCCTACCCAAGAAATCTTCGAGAGGCACAAACACAATTACAAAAATCGGCATTCCATATGCATATGCACCAAATCCTACTCAGCTTCAATATGCTGGCGTAGTTAAAGAAAGACGACTCCAGACGTTCCTTAAAAAAGGCCCACAATTTCTTCAACTTCCGCATCCACACTCTGAAATCTATGTTCACCCTCTACACGAACACAAGGAGTTACCGTATGGAACGAACCCCTATTACACGTCCAACGTCCCCACTCGGAGACTTTTAAGAACTCCATTCATCATTCAATATTGTACTGTCACTGTTATGGTCTGTAATGACTTACCTAAAGAGTGCTTGTTAAATGGGACCGTTTCTCCAACTATCTTTAAAACATGATTTTCCATTATCGCTTACCTATTAGTCTAATTAGCTAATATAGGTTAAGAGCCTATTCAACACCAGTCTTCTGAGAGCGGAAACCAGGTGGAACTGCCATTTGGTAGTCCACTACTTTGATCTAGTTTCTTTGAATTATGTAATGTTGTAATTCATTAGACACTGTAATACAGAACAATAAATCAATCGATCCTCGGAATTAACTCATGGAGTAGGTCATAAAATGCTATGCAGAATAGTCTGTGGTATACAGGACAGGGACAGGTCCAAACTAAAGCGGGAGAACTTTTGCTCATTATTTCAATTCGAGATGGAATATCTACACATTTCAACATTACGGTTATGTTATCATTAGGGTTGAATTCTAAGACAATCCAGCTTACATTGCAAAAGATGAGTTTCAGCTGCTTCCGTTGTATTGAAAAAGAGTTCCACATCAGCCTGAACAATCGAGTCATAGGAAATACGCCTCCTTAGGAACTCAATATACTTCAACCACATAGTCGCGGTCTGTTCCCCAGTAGTGCAGTACGCCAATGCTTTCTCAAATACCTCTGGTAGTAAATCGGAAGAATGGTAAGTTACTTGATATTGTAAAGATTTAGAGTTAAGAGTTGATACTAGCCATATTTTCAGCATAACCTTTCATTATGTCTTTGCTTTTCCCGGACTCTTCAATGGCTTCAAAGTACTTGACCCAGATGGAAAGTACCCATGGACAGTTACGTGACGCTCTCTCTCCTATTGAAACAACTTTCTCAACATCGACAAGTCTGTGGGAACTTTTCAGGTAGTCCAGCCATAGTGATGCATCCAAAGGACAATCACAAACTGCTCGCTCATAAAGATCTGCATTATCAGTACAATTAGCCTCAAACATGTTTCAAACTCAGATGACGGGTTTTAAATAAATGTGTCACACACTTCTCATGCATTGTTGGCCGTCTCCTTCCTTGTCCACAGCTTTGACATACTCCAAATATACTTTAACTTTGGAGGAATCGTCCGAACATTCATCCTAAATAGGACAACAAATGTGAGTTCAGGCAGGGTATTTTGAATTCTTTGGTTTAGTTCCCGCAGCGCTTAATAAGGTAGTACAAGTAGTAGGCGATTTTAGTATGTGACTCTGGGGATCATGCATCTAATATCAGCAAAATTCCTTGTCCGGAACTAATTGCAATTGCATAAATAAAGTCAACGTTGATATTGCGTTTGTGAACTTAAGTCCCGTGCGACGATTCCAGCGCTGTAATGGTAAATTCGGCCACTAGACCCACCATACTGGGAAAGATGAGAAAAACAAACAATCTGTTTGCCCTGCATTGCACTATCCGATTAAGCGCGGCGGACGCAGAAACCAGAATCAGAAATCAGAATTTCCCTGAGTTCAGGCATCTTGGGTGAGCCTGGCTGAGACTTAGTATTTTCACTACAAAATATATTACCAAATAGCTTTCCCATTTTTCAAATATATTCCGCTTTTTCAGAGCACACTGGTAGTCCTGCTCAGTCTCTCCCTCCACCTCCATGCCAATCTCCCTCTTCAAAAGTTCAAAAGTTTCTTCCATTCCACGGAGTGGTATTGCCAATTGTCGACGACATATCGAAAGATATTTGCCTCTTTGTTCAGTCAATTCAGATATTCCAAACTCGAACTCCCTGTATGAATTCCAGATTATATGTCCCATTGGAAGGTGATGGCCGACGGCGTTTATTGCACGTTCGAAAATATCTCTACATCTTTCTATTTTCCCGTCTCCTTCGGATTCCAGGTTAAATTGAATATATTCATTCCAAACGTCCACAGCTAGACAAAAGTTTAATGTTAGAAACATTAAAATATCTAATTAACTCTCACTATTACAGTTAGTTGAGAATTTGGAATGGCGAGGTTCAAGTTTGTCCCAGCTTGTAGTCGATTGTTTTGGATAGAGGACTTGAAGGCAAGCAAAAGTTTTGATTGCGCCAATAAATTATACATTCAAGTTTGAGGTATGGACCATCAAAGTTTTGAAAAAAATCGTATTTGCCCCGTACCGCTGCAGGCTTAACCCAATATGCGTCATGATATATACAAAAATGACGGGCGTGATGAGTCGAATGACGTATAACTTGCCCCCCTCCCCATCCAATCATTTTCCATGGCGCCGCGCATGCGCCCTATGAGCCCATGCAAGCCATATTGCATTGCATTTCGAATTGAGGGGCTTAATGAGACGAACAAAAGGACTCGTCCGGCTCCATCGGATCAGATGGGACCATGCCATTACATTCAAACTTTGGATTTAAATGTCGTGGCTAGTTGAAATATAACTCAGACAGTAAATTTTTCGAAATAAATCAAGGCTATATCCTAAGTATGGTGTGAAGTAGTCATAAGACGCTTCCCAGCACCAATATTATATTATTACGATTTATTTAAAATTTTTATAAAATTTTGAAAAAATTGAATATTCGACTAATGCGACTGTTCTGCCCAAAATTAAATGGAGAGTACGCTAAGGTGGTCTAGAACACTCAAATTTGAATATTATGATTTATTTCAAAATTTCATAAAATTTTGAAAAATTTGAATATTTGACCAGGATATCCATTATGCGTAAAATTGAATGGAGAATACGCTAAATTGGCCTAGAACAGAACACTCAAACTTTAATGCTTCGATTTATTTCAAAATTTCAAAAAAAATTGAAAAAATGATAATTCGACCAACACGACTTTTCTGTCTAAAATTACGCTAAAGGGGATAAAAACACTCCAATTAGAATATTATTATTAGATTTGTATGATCTGCACCATCATTAATTTTTCGAAAATTCATGAAATTTTATGAAAATTTGAAAAACTAATCATGATTATGAAAAATGGATATTTGCGTTGAATTCAGCTTTGAGAGTTACCCTAGAAACATGTATCATCTGTACCATGGCGATTTTTTTGAAATTTCATGAAATTTCGAAAAAATTTTCATGATTTTGAAAAATGGGCATGTGCACTGAATTTAGCTTTGAAAGCTACCCTGGAAACATGTATCATCTGCACCATGATTATTTTTTCGAAATTTCATGAAATTTTGAAAAATTAATCGAACCATGTTTCGCCAGTATAATTGGTCGAAATACGTCATAAATCACGTAGAGTATTTATCCTGCACCTGAATTATTAGTTTTTAGTAATTATCGAATAAACTTAATTTAATATTTAATTTACGATTTAGTCAATTTACGATAAACTGAGTCCACCACATATGCAACTTCATACCGTGTCAAAAATTGACCGTTGACTTTCCATCTGATCCGATGGAGCTGGCCGGCTAATGTGTCATATGACCCCAAGGTTTAAGTTTGACATTTAACCGAAAGAGACCCAAAACTGTTTTCGGTATATACAGTATACGTCGTTGAAGCTGCAATATATCGTAACTACAGTTGCTGACTAAAAGCAAAATATCGTAACTGCAGTTTGACGAAAAAAATGTTTTGACACTAAAAAATTGCTTTTAAATCAATACGCATGCTTGTAAATTCTCGTAACTCGTTTCGGAATGTACAAATAAATAGTAGTATGGAATGCAAAACGTCGTATATCATGACAATAAAAAAAATGTCTCTGAAAAAGAGATGAAATCTTCCTTCGTGGCGACCTCAATAACTACATACAACATACAAAACAAGTAGGTATCCAAACTAAAAAACTATTCAGCAAAATTCTCAATGTACAACTGACGAAATCCCAATTTAAGAATTTTACATCCTAATTGCCAATACTTGGGCCTTCGTGGGTTGTACATTGAGAACTTTGCTGAATATTTTTTTTTAGTTTGGACACCTACTTGTTTTGTAGTTATTGAGGGCGCCACGAAGGAAGACTTCGTCTCTTTTTCAGAGACATTTTTTTATTTCGCTATTTCTAAGGGAGTTTCGGGACTGAAATTGATTCACGAGACCAATTCAATTAAACCCTGTTAATAGCTTATGTCAATGGGTCATGGGGAGAAGGAAAGTCTGCAACTGCACATGCACCGACTTGACTAAACGGGATCGAACGGGATTGAACTCCAATATTTGAAAATATTTTGAATTGTTTGTGAATTGTGAGCTGTGAGTAATGTCGAGTGTTGTTGTCATGATACTTATGTATAAGCCTGATTTTAAGACAATTAGCCCATGGCCTTATGGCGGATGAACTTTTTCTCTCAGAAAAGGTGTGATACGAGGGTTGTCCCATTGAAAATGCGACATTTTATTTCGCTCATAAGTAATATGTAAGCAACCGTACAAACCTGTTTTTTTCTACATATCTGCCCCTAACATCATCGACACACTTTTTGCACCTAGGCCTAAGGTTAGATATCCCTTTTGCGGAGAATGATCCGGGTTTGTTCCTCAACCCGACTGAAGTCATTTTTTCAACCTCCTCATCTGAAGAAAATGACTTTTTTCTCAGGGGCGACTTGGTAATTGGGAGCAAGTGACAGTCAGCTGTGACCAAGTCAGGACTGTAAGGAAGATGTGTGAGTTTGAAGAGTTCAAAGTCACTAGGCGCCGAGTTACAAAAAATTAAAGTGTGAGGTGACACGGAGCCGATCACGCCGTAATGCATTTTCCCATGCTAATTCTTCAATCGGGAATTTAGTTTTGCACAATTTGCTAGCGACATTATGGACAATATTTGTGTTTCAAGTTAACATGGGTCTAACTGAGTATGATAATTACTGCAAAGCTGATTTCTAAAAAAAAATCAGGGTTCAAGCTAGGCATGTTGAGCTTCTCACTAGCAGGAAAAATTCTTTTTGTGCTCCTTGTTTGGTTTCAATCAAGGAAGCAAAATCTATTTTATCCATTTTAATTCAGCTATGAATATTCAAATTAAGGTAACGTAAAGTTCATTTAGTTTGCATTTATGTAATTCCATGGACATTCCAATGCTCAGTTTACGACTGTATGATTCATTCTGGGTTACTGTGTGAATGCAGAGGCGCGGGGCTAATACCCTAAACAGTTCTCTTAAGAAAGAAGGCGCGGGGATAAAACCCTAAACAGTCCTCATGTGTGTGTGTGATCCAACCCAGAAATGAATTATGCATGTTGGAAGGCTGACATTGGTCTGCAAAGGTGGAATTTCCTTTCCTTTCAATTATCTGATCTGTAGCTTGCATTATGTTTATGAACCAGGAAGTGAAACTCTCCAGTATTTTAGCCATTACAAATATTCTCATTTATGTCCATTTGTCCATTCACCTAATTAGACATTCAGGATTAGTGCTTATGACATTCATTCCATTACCAAAGACAAAGCCATGTATGCTCATTCCTTTCTAATTGTGTGTCTATAAAAACCCTGAGAATAAATCAGACCATTTACTGTTTGCCTGAGACTGTTGATCAGACCTGGTCCAACTATTTCGCTCTCATTACAAAGGCATTCAGGCATTAGTAGATTCTGCTGCAGTCAGTCAGTCTAAGCATTTCCGCACCTCGCAGAATTGTCAGGACAGCTCAGCACAGGTGAATCCAGATCCGTTCCTGCTCCGCTCTCTGCACTGCTATTTCTCAAGTCCACAAACCAAACCCAGGCAGGACACGTACATTTTATGGTCCTTACGAACCCGGATTTACCGGCTCACACCAACTAACGTGGGATTCATGCCGTGAAGAAAAATGGATTTGAAGAAGTACATCATTGAACGAGGTAGCGACAAGAAGAGGCTTCAAGCGCTGCTGAAGAAAGCCAAGAACCACGCCACAGTTCCGTTGGACGCTGTTGATGTCACACATTTCAAAAACGAAGTAGATGGTCTGTGGAAGAACATCAACAAGCTCAACATCAACATCCAAGCTGTTGAAACAGATGACAGCAAAATTCCCACCCACGAAACAGAATTCGATGTGTGCCTGGACTTAGCCGAAGAAACTCAGCAACTCCTTCGGAAGATTGGTCAAACCGTTGTTCCTGTAGCTCCAGTCGCCACTGTGACCACAGACAACATCAAACTTCCAAAGCTAACCTTGCCCACCTTCTCTGGAGATACAAGCAAGTGGATAACTTTCCGAGACTCCTTTAAGAACTCCATCCACCAAGAACCTGTCAGACTCAGAGAAGTTCCAGTACCTGATTTCCCAGCTGAGCGGAGAACCAAGCAAGATTATCCAGAACATCCCGATCTCTGATGCCAACTACGCCACAGCCTGGAAGAGCATAGAGAAGAGATATGAGAACAAGCGCAAGCTATTCCTAACCATCGTGCGAAAGTTTTGTAGTCAGCAGCCAGCCAATCCAGAAAATGCCAATTCCTTGAGGTCCATCGTTGATGCGACAAATAAGTGCATCCGAGCACTCGAGAATCTCGCCGTAGCAGACAAGAGGGACGCTATGCTTGTGTTTCAGATCTCCCAGAAGCTTGATGCAGAATCCTTGAGAATCTGCGAACAAACCCTGCAAGACAACAAGATCCCTACATCCCAGAGCTGGCTGGACTTCATCGAAGTACGTGCCAGATCCATTTCTGCCAGTATCCCGACGAAGAGACCAGTCCAGGAAACCAACCGTAAGGCTAACCCGCATGCCTTTCATGCAGCTCCTCAGCCACAGGAGAAGACCCAGACTCAGTACAAATGCAAGATTTGTACTGGAATCCATCCGCACTTCAGATGCCCAGGCCTAACCGAGATAACAGTCAGCGAGAGACAGGAGAAGGTGAAGTCAGCCGGACTCTGCTTCAACCTTCAACTGCCTCAGACCTGGACATTCCGTGATGAAATGCAATGACGAGAAGATTTGTGGCATATGCCACAAGAAACACCATACTCTTCTACATGCAAGCAAATCCAGTTCGAGTACCGGAGGAGATGCTGAGCTATATTGAAATGCCAGCATGGTGTTCGTTCGCTTCGCAACGTAGTGAAAGAATCAGGTCGGAATGTCAAATCGTTTAGGCTGTAGACCCTGTTGAGCATTTCGGGCAGGGGGGGACGCATATACTTCGTAGAAGGTTACGTTAAACAACTTTCCGTAACCACGTGGTTACCACTTTCCACGAAGGAAACAAGAGCTTGCAAGTAAGTGTTGTGTCTACCACTGAAGCAATAACGCGTAACTACGCAGAACCATGCGCACTACGCACTAAAAGTATTGCAAAATGACGTACATGAGAAATATATTTACTTGTGCACCAAAAACTGTACTTTCAAAACATCGTATCTGATTTTTCAATTTAATTTTCAAAAGTTACGTGGATTGGATCAGTCACATAGATGGGCAAGTTGCCCTACCCTAGGGCACTTCTAGTAGTGCCTAGGGTAGGGCAAAGTACTAGGGCAGAAGGGCAAAGTAGGGCGCCCTACTTCGCAAAACTGCCCTACTGAGTAGGGCAGTAGGGCAGTAGGTCAAAAATTCAGAGTAGGGCAGTAGGCCGGGAATTCAAAAGAGGGCGGTAGGGCAGTAGGCAGAGAATTCAGAATAGGGCAGTAGGGCAAATCGGTTGCCCATGAGAACAGCACAAATACTAATCATATATTGGAAAATTGCCTTATTTGGTAGAAAAATAGGGC
>JAQFXZ010000420.1:0-20013 GCA_034694025.1 Ceratophysella scotica | reverse complement strand
ATGCACACAAAAACTCGTTACCATAAACTAATTTTACAAATTGAACCTTAAGTAATTAGCGTAACTTAACTTTGCCTGTCAATTTCCTTCAAATCTTGTATTTACATTTAGTATCATACATTGTGACTTAAAAAATTGGTTTTGAGCTATTTCGTTTAAGCTAAAAGAGTTCCAAAATTCAATTACTTATGATTTGCGAAAAAAAATTGATCCGAATCCGAATATCAAATCAAAATTTTGGAATGTAGAGTGTTGAACTTGAAATTGCAGAACCCAATCGGGTAGTGTCATTTAGCCACAAGTGTTTTGATTGTGCTATTCCTCTATGCCTGTCGTCTTTCAGCACAGGACATTACAGACTAGACAGACTAGATTACAGGATCTGGTTTAATTTAATGGCTTGCATTTTGTATTTTATAATAACTATAGTATTGTACCACTCTAGTCTAGTCAGTCTATCATTTCTCGTAAAGTAGGGGCTAGTGGGGCGGTGAAATTACGGAATTGTGAGGTCATCTTTCCCGGGCTTGCTTGTTTTTGCGTTGATTTTCTTGTCTCTCCATCTATACGAGGTGAAGAAGCAGACCCGATGTTGCTTACGTTCGTACTCTATTCTATTCCGAAATCCCTGGTATTCGCCAAAGAAGCTGAAACCTATGTAATTGCTGATTTGTGTGTAAATATATGATTAGGAGTAAAACTCATATCTCATTATCATCTACTATGTAATTCTACTATTCTCCACACATTAGCTGAGCGTATTAAACTGGCTCTGCTCCTTCAAGCTGCTCTCGCCTTGGATGGTCTCACTCACCTCACCCTCCCCCTCTCTCTCAATCCTAAACACTGCAGAATGTCGAATGTCGTTTAGTTTTAGTGTTAGGTTTACCAAGTGTTCGGTGTCCCTTTGTCAGTGTTTTTGAATATTCGCATTGGATGGCATTTAGGAGAATGCTTGATGTGCCAATGCACTAGTATGGAGTATGGGAATGGGATGGAGGAGGATTCCCCTAAACCTTACGTTGGTCTTTAACAAATATCAAAATAAATGAAATAAAAATTGTTAAAGTGGGACTTTGTAATGTGATGTGACGCGTGTTGTACAGAAATCTACTTAATATCAGTATCAGTAAACTGATTGAGCCACCCCGTCTGATTTGGATTGGGCTTAGGGCTTACCTAAATAACGCATGTATGTACTCCTGGTTGGGTTGGTTGTGAGTAAAAGACAAATAATAGGTTTGAACACGTCTGACGTCGATGTCTGTCGATCGCGTCATCATTGATTTACACTTGACTATACTGAATTACTTATTATTTGATTCTAAATATCTAGATACAAGAAAGGTGTGAGCGGTCGCCTACAGCTCTAACTAAGGATGGACGACGTCGTTGATCTTAGTGTCAAGTAAGTTCTTTGGAGCTTTGTTTCTCTTGTGTCACTTCAAGGTCGTTTAGCGGATTAGTTGGCCGTTGATTCCTATATCCATTCGATCAAAATCGAAGTTTACGGTATTGAAATGGGGCTCTGTACTATGGGTTAAAGTAAGGAAAGTAAGGCCGCTGGTACCCTCCAAAATTTTTTCTATTGTGCCCTCCATTGTACCCTCCAAAAATTGGAGGGTACATTGGAGGGTACATGCGAGCGTTTCGGAATTACCTAACCTAACCTACTTCCCTATAGATATCTCTCTAGCAAAATGGAGGGTACCAGCGGCCTTACTTTCCTTACTCTAACCGTTCTATGCATGGACGGCTTTCAAATCAATAAGTGTTCTGTAGTTTTTGCCTCGGATTCTGGCAGGAAATTGATAAAACTCGACTGAGTAAATTATCACTAGCGAATTGCACATCCCATTCCGTCAGGTAGATGCTCCTTGTCACACTCTAATCATTTTGGGTGTTTCGGTAGAACCTAACCTTACCTAGCATAATTCAAATAGCCCAGGCTAATTTTTATTTCGAATTCAAAAGCAGCCGACTGCTTGCGCACCCTTTGCTCGAATTGTGCCTATTCCGTCTACTTGCACTTTGCTGTTCAATTCAACTCCATTTTTTTTAAATACATTTTTCTAATCTTTCAACAATACAGGAAAGGCACTCCGAGTCCTGGTATATCTCAAGCTCGAACGCCAGTTCCTAGACACAGGAGGGATGTGATGTCCCCAGACACGACAGGAATGGACACTACCGCCCCTATGCCCCTGACGTTCAACCCAAGCCAATCCTCTGCTAGCATACCTCAGGTTCTTGTGCCTCACGATCTTACACGACTGGTGAGCATGCTACGGGATAGGGACAAGGAAGACGGAAATATGAGTGTCACAGGTGGAAGCAGCAGTAGAAGTAGCCCAATTTCCACTCAGGGTACTTCATCTGTGGTTGTTCCTCAACCTCCAGTCACACATATCAGGAAACAAGCATCCACTTCATCCAATTTGAAGCGGAAGAAACAGCAGCATCAGAACTTTCAGCACTGCCAGCCATCTTCAAGTCATCCAGTACGACGAAGCCTGAGACCGCGTGCTGAGAGAAGTTACGCCGAAAGTCCAGACATTGTTGTGGACTATGAAGACGAGCCACCGAGGAAAATGAACGGCATTGCTTCTACTAACGGAAATGGATATGATAAGGATGAGGATTCTGATAGCGACTACGGAGAAATGCCGCCTCTTCCGGTTATAAAGGTATTTTATCCCTAAAATGATGAAGCTAAAACGAAATGCTTACTAACTTTGCGTTGTGAGTAGATTCTATAAAAAATGTTGAAATGGTATAATTGGTTGGGAAACTGCTTCCGTTTCCGTTGTGTATGTTATAAAATGCTACTAGCTAAGCTAGTGTCGAATCTCCAGACGAGATTTCGACTTCTATATGTAAGATAAGCCACCTCTAACGACTCTTCAAATATCAATTGAAGGGTTTGTTAATAGTGGCAATATTAAGTGTTTCTTAAGTTTGGGCTTTTGGCAATTATGCCACCAGTCAGAATACTGAAACTCACAAAACCACCATTGAATGAAAGGTTCAGATTCAGAATCGGTCCGGCCGGACATTGGATATTGGATCCGATTCATGTGGATCGTTAATACGATCCGATTCGTTTAAAGGAAAAGTATTGATCACGACTGGTCGACAGAATTTGAGAAGGAACCATCCAAACAACGCTCCTTAGTTTCGCAATCATATATAGAAAAATCCCATCCGCAATCGGCGCATTTCTCGGATTTCAATGCGCTCGATTGCGGTATGACCGGGTTCTGAGGATTAGGTTTATGTGATGCATTGTGAATTGTGTGTACTAGAGTTGTAAATATTGCGGTGTAATTTCGTCAATTGTAGGAACTTAGTCCAGATGAAGTACTACGACGTGAGCGTGTTCTGCAAAAATTGCGAAACCAGGTGCGAAATGAAGAAATGAAACTCGTTCTACTCAAGAGGCTACGCCAGTCACAAATGATGAAGGAAAATGTATGTAATGCGCCACCGAGCTCCACGAACAACGGAACGGTGAATAGTGGTGGTGGAACTAATCTGACAATAACGAGCTCTTCAATGGGTGCTCCAGCTTCTCTGCCGCCTCAATCTCCTCACACTCTTCTGAATCACCAGAATTTGCCAAATATTCATGGTTTGAACTTCTCGAGTGGAGGGAAAGGCCGGTCATCCCCAAAGCTATCTACAACTAGTAACAGTCATCAGGGTAGTCTAGCAATCAGCTCTGGCCATGCTTCGAATTCACATTTGGGACTTGCCGGACTTCGTCTTACTTCTCACGGTATTACTGGTCAGCATGCACCCACTGCTGGCCGAGGAAACAGTCAGCACCAGCAACACGGATCATTTGCTAACAAAGGAATGAATTCTGCAAAAGTATCTTCATTACTGAAAGGGGTTAGTTTGATGGAAATACAAGAATTCTGAAGTAAAATAAGATTGTCTGACTTTAGTATAAGTAACATTCACGAAGAATCTAGTAGCATTCAGGCTTCAAGTGTTGATAATAGTTCGTACAACTTTACAGATACAGACTATGTAATTTGTAATTTGATTATGGTTGATACCTATTAGCAGCCACCGCCAGCCCGAGGCTCAAGTTCCCTTCAGCTTCAATCTGCCTCGTCCCTCATGATGCCACCTCAGAGGTCCTCAGCCGGTTCCATTCCACATAATTTGATTATGGCACAGCAGTCTCTTCTTCGAGGTATGGTACCACTCAAGCACAAAATCAATATCAACAGTGTTTTATATGATTCAGAACTTTGACTTGACTCTTTGCATGTTTCTAGGCTCAAGAGGTCAGATGCCACAATCCGCGGCGAATATCATGTTGAATTTTGGAAATAACCCTCCAGGTGCTATTCCACCTCCGACCAGTTCTCCTTCAATCGACAAATATGATCGGCCCAAAGAAGCTCATTCTGGTTCAAATAACAGTTCGCAGCAGGTAAGAACAAGATCAGATAACATATATTCATCCGAATACTGTAGAATACTGTACACAATCATAGACTTACAAGTTGACAGGGAAAATGCGTTTTGTCGGGGAGTGTGCGTTGCTTGGTTTTCCACAGCTAAGATTCAGGGAACTTGACTAGGCACGCACGATAGATATCTACATAACATGCCAACCACCACAAGAAATTACCTTATGACACTGGTTGGTTCTCAGCTAAATAATGTGTCACACAGTTGACGACTTGTGGAAAATTAATTGTCCAACGTGTTTCCGTAGTATGGCTCACGATATTTATTACCATATTGCAAGCCATTGGGAAAATGCTCACAATACTATTCCCTACCTGCATACGCACTACCACGAACGCATTTGATTTTTCTCTTTTCTCTGTTAAAGTTTTCTTATGTTATTAGCAATTGAAGTCCTGAATAAAAATGAATGTGGCACTTTTGGTTGTCAACTGTCATGATTTGCTAGTTTGGCAATCATGACTTGCTGATTATGTACTTATAAAATTCACTTTTATTTAATTCATGCAACCGGATCAGCTCCTTGCTTCTCAAAGCAATTTGTTTGATGGAAAGTCAGGTAACACTTCCAACAGTGCACCAGGCCTCAGTGGCGGAGCATTGCTTATAGGTTCTAACTCAGTACCAGTTACAAATATTATTGGCAATACGTCCAGCTTGTCAGCAAGTGTTAATATTGGAGTTCCATTGGCCCCAACACTTGACCAGGTTCGTATAAATTAGCTACCACAGCTGGCCTCTGCCTGCTGTGTTATTGCTGCTAATTAGATTGTTGTTCTGCCCTGTGTTGTTGCTTCTCGTCGTTGTCATTAACAATGTTCAGTGAATCAGCTTCTCAGTTCTCAGTGACATATCAGTGGCTTTGTGTTTGTATCAGCAAGCGAATTTTGGTTCTGTCAATCAGGTTTTGGTTAAGTTGAGAACAATTGGAATTAGGACTTTTGTTGTTTACATCTCCGGCTTCCGTTGAAGTGACAATTAGGTTGATTCTGCACTGTAGATATTGTTTATGTAATTCAGAGCCTGTTACAGAATTCATTGAATGCAAGGCGAAGGCGTGGAATCTGTGGGTTTGTATCTGATGTGTAAACAAATTCTTTCAGGCCGAGCGACGTCACCGCCTTGCAGCTGCCAGTGAGGATGAACGTGAAACGCCTGCTCAGAGACAAGCTGCTGCCAAGCTGGCATTGAGAAAGCAGTTGGAGAAGACACTCCTGCAGATTCCTCCTCCAAAGCCACCGCCACCAGAAATGAACTTCATTCCGAATCCGTCAAATATGGAATTCTTAGCTCTAATTGGCTTGGAGTTTGTTGTTGACTATATTACGAAAGATCCAAAGCAAGTCACTGTGTATCCAGATGCGGTGCTTTGTAGTCAGTGCAACACGGACTTCTCCAGTATGTGGAAGTTTGACAAAGGTATGGTACATAGAGCTATTAATTAATTGGGCGAGTGAATTTGTGCTGCATAGATGGTCTATTTAGCACTAAGCACCACAAGAAATTACCTTTTGACTTCGGTTGGTTCTCAACTAGAATAAGTCAAATAGTTGACGACTTGTGGAAAAGTAATAGCCTTTTCTCCCAAAACTGCTCAGGATCTTTATATCCGAAGTAATATGCGAGGAGAAGCTGACACATAACACATATCAAATGATTTTTTTCCAAAATGGCGAGAGATTTCAGTAGAAAGCAATGAGTTCTTCAAAGAAGCTTTTGAATTTACAGGCAAAATAATCTGTGAGCAGTGTGCAACCACAAATGCGAAGAAGTCCCTCAAAGCCGAACACACGAATAGGCTCAAGACGGCATTTGTTCAAGCTTTACAACAGGAGCAAGAAATCGAGCAAAGACTAGCTCAAGGTGGCTCTTTGAGCGAAACTCTAGGGAACGTTGTGAGTTCTGGTGGACGGAATGGATCAACTCCATCGCCCAACCACGGCATTGTTGATCGTGATCGTCATTCCCCGCAAGTGGCGTCATCCTCTGCTCCTTCGACTGGCAGAAATCGCACTCCCACTCAGTCGCCAGGACTGGCAAGTATTTTGCCCTTGGCGCTGCCTGTCCGAGATAGAGAACGTGAGCGTGACAGGGAGCGAGAGGTGCGGGACAGAGAGCGCGAGCAGCGTGACAGAGAACGAGAGGCACAAAGGGAAATCCGAGATGCAATGGCTGCGATGTCGGCTGTGCATTCACAACGCGAGCGAGAAAGTCAGAACTCAGCTTCGAATTTAACAATACGCGAACGTGGTGGAAACTCTGGAAGGGGTAATGGAGGAAACGAGTTGCTGAATCTGAGTTCTCACTCTCAGCATCATAACTTCACCCAGCAACTTCGCCACGAAATGGCACAACTGGCGCAGCTGCACGAACAACAGTTCCAGCAGCAGCAACAACAACTTCATCAGCAACAACTTCAGCAACATCGACATTCCTCCAAGCCAAGTTCGTCGAAAACCAACACAAATAGCGGAGGGAACAACTTGAATCTTAGCATGCGAGGAGAGAAGAGGGAGAAGGAACGAGGCGGGGAAGCGTATCGGCTGGAAAGAGATCGAGGAGATCCCAATCATAGCGCATCATCACTTCTGAGTCTCACGCTGGGTCAGACCATGGCGAATCAAATTATGAACCAGAACATCCAGAACCTGAGCATGGGACAACCCAGTTCCAGTACAACTCACTCTATGTCACAAAAGTCAACTCAAGGTCCAACCAGTGGTACTCGCCGAGGACAGAGAAATGTTGAGCAAGCTTACAAGCAACCAAATGTAAGTAGAGTCTTGATAACTTGTGGCTTGTGATGCGAGCATAGCATCCGACTAAACCCGCCATTTCCGGATTCAAATAACCAATTCTCCGGACATACTTTGTAATTAGTACCTTTCTAACGTGCTACGTTGTCAGATGTGCCTTTGCGCGTTTTTTGAAACGACATAAATTTAGTGAGAAAATTATCAAGGCCTTCAGACTTGAAGTTGGGAGTGTAAAATATTTTTGAAGAACAGCGATGCTTAAATTGATTATCCTTATATGCGGCGAAAACTATCTCCAATATTTGCTTTACGAACATGTTGGCCACATGGCTAGGCTATGCAACTGGGGCGAGTAAGTTCGCGAGTGCATTTCTATTGAAGATTCAGTACACGTTCGTATTGGTGTACAGCGCAGGATCAGGGCCAGTGCCAGTGTCCTGATGTAATATGCTGATATAGAATTTAGATCAATTTATTCATGTTTGGTCTATACATATGTAGATGTCCAAGCAGCAAAAACTGGATGCTGAAGCGGCTGCAAAGTTTGCAAGTGCAATGGGTATGGCCGGAGCAGCTTCCGGAGGATCGAGTGGGCTAAACACTTCCGCTGTAGCAGCTGCAGCTGCTTTACAAGCAGCGCATCAACAAATGCTTCGCATGCCACCGAGTCAACAACTACCAGCTCATCTCCTTCCGTTCTCGCCTCTGCTGTATCCCTACCAGATGGCAATGGCACAAGTAAGTACTTGTTACCTGTGATGAGTTTCCATTTGAATTTTGGCCCATATTGACATAATAATTGATCGTGATTTACTCTAAATAGGCTGCAACGGGTAAACCTGTGAATTCGGCATCCCTGGTTGAGCTACAAAGACAGGCAGAGAATTTGCAACAACTCCAGCGTCAGTATCTCCTCGACATGATTCCAAACTCTCGTAATTTGCCGCAGAACTGGAAGACCTAATCAGAATTCAGAAGTGAAGCTGGAGTAAACTCCCCAGCAATCAAAGCTTTGAGTGTATAATCGTTGTGAGAAGTATGTAGGATATGGCACTGTGAATACTTAGTGTAATTGTTTCGTACAAGTGTTCAACTTCTATACATTTTCCGAATTTTTCGAAATGTCCAATAGGTTAGTTCCCAGTACCAAGCCCATAATTGCACAATTTGTGTACGATTTCATTGTTGCTGTGCTCTGTGCTTGAGCATATGTTCAAACTCACTGTTTCCAACGGACTCGGTTCTGTTGCAGTTCCCAGGTCCGAGTATTGAGCCACAGCCTCTTGTGGTCTCGATTTATGACAGGCAAGGATGATAATTAGGAATTAGACTTATTGTCGTCAGTCAGCTAATAGCTTATGCACTGAGTTTCGAAGTTCTGTGGAACCTTTTTAATATTTTGTGGTAGAGAATCGAACGGTCAGGTTTCCCAAACCCAGTAAGAAGTGCTGGATTGACAGTTGAACGGAGTCGGGATAAGAAATAGAAGAAGACACCGCTCCTGGTTTGTTTGTCTGCTGTATACTGCTCGTTTATGTTCCGTAATTGGAAAACTGTTCTTGATTTACAAAAAACTATTATAATTTATTCATTAGACTTCAACTCTTATAGTAGTCTCATAGTCTCATATGCTACTTATATTCAAAATGTAGTAGGCGTTATTCTAGTGATGACATCAAAACTGTTGGAATTGTAGATAATCTAAGCCAAACTTTGCACACAAAAGGAGTTTTGAAACTTCAGCAAGAATAGCTACGTATATTTGAATTTCGAAATAGTAGATGCGTGGCATGAAATTCTGTCAATCATGCAATCATGTTAAAGAAATCAAATTCAAATCAAGTCGCTAATGAAGTGACATTGACATTGTGAGAACCTGGGATTTTTGTATAGAAAACCATTACAATAAAGATCCGTGAATTGAAACGCACCATCAAAGTTACTACCTTTGACTCTGACCAATATTTCGAAAAAGTGTTATCTACTAAAGTCTAGTTTATTACTTCAAATAAACTACAAGGCAAGATTTCGATCAAATAATGATTGTGCATAATGTGTTTGTCCTTCAATAATTAGATAACTATAAACATTATGGAATTCAAATCTAATCAAGCTGAGATGGGCAAGATCACTGATCTTATGATCGCGATTTTCGACTGTAATGATCTTGAGTTTGGGATATTGATCTTGAAGAGTCTGATCTTGATCTAGGAATCTGGATCTCAGGCGGCCCTAGGATCATGATTTAAGATATTTTCGATATAAAAGCGTTAAAATCGCGGTCTTAGATCATTTGATCTTAATCTTTAAGACCAAATTGGTGATTTTGTGATCTTGATCTTGAAAATTTTCGTGATTATGCCTGATCTTGATCTTCTGATTTGTGATCTTATGATCTTATTTTTTTCATTTAGGACCAAAGATCTTCAAGATCATTTTCGCGTGATCTTGCCCATCTCCGAGACCTGGTTCAAAGCGGCTGTAAGCGTCAGCACAGCGGATGAGGAGTGATTAGTCAATACAATACATGCATTTGTAGAAGTCCAAATCTTGAAGTAATTTTTATTCTAGGGTCAAAAGTAGTACGGATCTGGCTAGATAAAGTTATGACACTCAGTAAAGTTTAGCCGTTATTTCGGCCAGGTATTATTGACATTATGAGACATTGCCTTCAAATCAAAATATGCAGCAAAAGTTCAAAAGAGCAAATATGCAAATGTGCAAAACTATACAGGTTGTATATTCATTATTAGAACCTGGTTATGAATCGGAATGTGCTTAAGTTCTAAAGTTTTCAACGAGTTCCGTTAAACTGTTTTTGCATTATAATTGTTCGCTATAGTTATCGGTTCTCGACAGATGATTGTGATCGTGGGTTATGGGGTACCTAATGAAAATGATGTACGTGGCGCAGATGGATTCACGGGGAAACTAAAATGAACACTTCTCTTCTCACCCTAGTATCTGCAGCTGTTGAAAAATAAATTCGATTCGTATCGAAACACAAACTTTCTAAACGGAATTTGCAATATACAGTTTTAATGCACCTTCATGCTTTCTCTGTCAGTTATATCTTATATCCTTATATTAACAACCAAACATTCTCAGTAATATTATGTGAAGCGTGTGCCCTTAAAGTACTAATGTCTTCCGAAGCCCATAATTCCGCGAAACAAGAATCGCGCCATTAAAAATCGCGGCATGATTTAATTGAACTATGGCTACTTTTTGCATTTCCTCCATGAAAGGGAATAAGAGTGTGCCTTGTGTAATAGAAGACTTTGATATCTCTGAGATCAGGATCAGAAAAATCTATCCATTAAATTCTATTTTTAAATTTTAAGCTAGACGCTTACTGTTTTCACCCAATCCATGGCCGTTCATGTTCCTACACAGCAAAATTCGTATTCTTCACTACTTAAAAATAGGACCCGGCAATACCAGCAATACACAGTGGCAAGATAGGGAGAGCATATGATCATGTAGTGGGTAAAATTAAAATGCATGTGCTAATGACTTATAACATTACGCGGTAATTAATTAATTCTAAATTTAGTGAGTAGCACATGCATAGTACGTTCGTGTTAGTTAGACTAGTAGTAGGTACTGGGTACTACGATAAATGCATTTGAACTTTTCCTCCGTGTATTACACCTCTTGGAGGAAATTAATTAATTCGGAATTAGCGTGTTATATGTGGCACTAGCAAAGATTTCCATTAATAATTTTTAGTTTCTTATATAGTGTACATGTGCATTTTAATTTTTTTACATTGGAAATGTTCGCCAAGGCAAAAACAACGGCGGCTCGCCGATTTTACGCTGAATCTGAATTGATCAACCCAACCGTTTCTGTGGTCGCACTCAGTATGCGACAGATCCTTACAAGACAAGTGAAATATCTACTGTTTATAGTTTTCTCTAACTGCCAAACAATAGCACCAGGGCAAGGTGTCCAGCTTTTGTGTTAAATAGGAAACAGTTTCTTGGCCGTTCGAATAAGGGAGAAAGACGCCAAGGCTGGGCTATGACTCCGAGACGATTTGTATCGTGAAGATGGGCGCATGGTGAAGGGAAAGGGGGAACTCTGAGTGGTGTTTAAAGTTGTAGAGGGCTGGGCCAGAACCACAAGGCCCTTCCCTCTCCACAGAGCTTGGACCGGTTTGGGTCTCGGCCTCCAACTCCAGCTCAGGCTTTCCTCTCCGATCAGACGCTTTCTCCCCGCCAAACGCTTTCACTTCGCCAGACATCTCCAATCCACAAGGCACAACGTGCTCAATCCTCATTCTGAACAATCCACACGCTTCGGTCGGTCCTCAGTGTCACTGTCACCTGTCACACTCGTTCAAAACTTGTTCAATCCAGTGATCAGTACTTGTGGGAAGGTGAAAGGCAGAAGTGAGTCTGAATTCCGACTCATTCTTGTGAATGGATAGGGACGGGAAGAAGAAGAAGAAGGCTGGTTTCAAGATGTGTGAAGTGAGCACGATCTCATCCTCATTGGACATTGTGAAAGAAACCAGTTTCTCGGCAGAATATCCTCAAGTTCAGAGTCAGAGGATTAGCTCAAAACCTGTTGAAGGAAACCATTCTGCTGCATCTTCGGGAAAACTGAATCAGGTAATGCACCGTACTTTCTCCAAAGTAGCCAGCCTTACACAAGCAGGCTTGTATTTTTCGTTCTTGTGCTCATCGAGAACATAATCCAAACCCAGAAATTTGTGTTAGTCTTGATCGACTAAAGCTCACTCAGATCAATTCAAAGTTTACACTTTAAGGATATAGTCAAATCATGTACTGTAAAATCGAACACCAGATTACATACCTCTCTAACATTCCAACATTCAATACAGGACGTCAGAAGGCGGATCTATAACCATCCTCCATCCACCTGAGGGTCTAGAAATTGGGCCAGGGTTATGAAATAATCGTTTTTTTGTTTAAATCTTACTTCGATTATTACGCTTTTAACAAAAATTCATTTCTACCATCCCCGTGAGACTCTGTCCATTGCGTTTCTTTTCAAATACATTTGGGATGAAAGGCATGCGGCGTTATTATACGAGATTGTGGGAAATCCTTCCTGTTTGGAGGGAATTTAAATATGAGCCTCTACTTCTGGTTACTCTTGTATAATACGTTTTTTTTTACAAATAAGTGCAGATTATGCGTTTTGTCTTCTAACCCTAAATAAATTGACTCAGAAAAAAACGAAGCTCTTTAGATCATGAGATACATGAAAAAAAGAGTCAAAACAATAAGCCCTAAACCATAGCGCCTGCCAACGACCTAAACTACGTGAGCTAAATGAAAACTACTTGTTTTGTTTGGACTAACCTAACCTAACCTAACTCAACTTAACCAACTTAATCAAATCTACAGTAGTCTAACCCTTCGACCGTTTCTGTATTGTTTTTTTTTTTTTTTTTTACTTTTTTTTTTTTACTTTTCTTGACAATTTCGGCTTTACATCAAAGATACTAATTTCAGAATAAAGATTGTAAAGCAAGGAAAGTGAACTTCTTTGACGACAAGCTCACGCTTAACAAAGTTGTTCGCCTGGAGAAGCTTTTCGAGCGTTGGTCTGTATTTCTCCTAAAGAAAATTCGTCTTAATATAATTCGAGATAACAATTTTGAAAACAAACATTTTGCTTTAAAAGACGAATAGAAGGAAAGCGTTTAAAATTTTTGAAATATGATTTTGCATTGGAGTCTAAGTACTCGTAAGTATTTGGGATTCCAGGAGATCCCTTGGCCCCAAAAGCCCCAATCCAAGTTTAGATTACCTATTTTCCTTTTTCCAGAACAAACATTGGAAGTTGAATAAGCAACTATATTAGTGGCGAGGCGAATCCCAAAATACTCCCAAGTTCAAAAAAGCCAGTAAAATCTAGGGATTACCCAACGGCTTCATTTCGGTTAGTTTTCATGAAATCCTTGTGAATTAGGTCGGGGCCGTAATGCTATTCGGTGTTCCTATTGTCTCACTCGTCATGGATGGGAAAGAACGACTTTGTCTGGCACAAATCTCCAGCACACTTCTCAAGGAATTCAGCTACAATGAAATTCACAACCGACGTGTGGCACTAGGTGATTTGTTGTTTTAATTTCACTTTCTAAGTTATAGTCGTATGGCGCGGGAATTTGTAGCAGGAACTTAGTTATGAAGAACTCACAACATGCATGTTATAGAATTGAAACGAAGCTCGAATATTAATTCGTAGGAATTACGTGCATTCAATGCACTCCAGTTCAATTGGAAATCCTGAGAAGAGCTGGAGCCATGCCGGTGACTTCACGTCGGTGTGGAATGATCACAAGACGTGAAGCCGAGAGACTCTGTCAGAGTTTTCTGGGAGATCATGCCCCTCCGCAGGTAATATTTCAAAATTCAAATTGTTTTTCCAATGCCAACTGGTATCAAACATGCCCAAGTCAAAGTCAAAGTATTTAGCAGAAAACGGAGTAGGTATTATCTAATTTCCGGCTGGACGCCATTGCGTTCTTTGTTATTTTAAAAAGGAGTATGGTACCCGGGCCCCTTGGTGAACTGAAACTGAATTTGTAACTTTAACAAAAATTGTAATTTTTTTCTATGAGATATAATATTATTTTCTTTCAAGAGCCACAGGCAAATATCAAAGGATTGGTAATAATATAATTCTGATTTGATACATTAGCATGCACCACTATAATTCCTGCCTCATTTAAGATGTGGGAATTGATCTTTCTAAGCTAATTCTGTTTGAGCATTTGACCTGAATCTGTGTTCAGCCGTAGCTTATACAGGAATCTAGAATCTATGTGCTTGTATTCAATTTTAGCTTCCCGAGAATTTCGCATTTGAGGTGTACCATGAATGTGCGTGGGGTTGCCGCGGAGCATTCGTTCCTTCCCGTTACAACTCATCCCGAGCCAAATGCATCCGGTGCTCCTTCTGTCAGCTCTTCTTTTCGCCCAATAAGTTCATCTTCCACTCTCATCGACTCCCGGAGTACAGGTACGTCCAACCAGACGCTGCAAACTTCAATTCCTGGAGAAGACATCTCAAGCTCTGTGGTGATCCTCCGGAAGAAGATTCCGTCTTGTCCGCTCCACAGCTCCAGCTCAAGGACGTAGGTTTGAGTCACAAGTCGGCTGACAATGGTATGCCCACGGCTCAGATCGTTCATGCCTGGGAAGATGTGAAAGCAATGTTCAATGGTGGGACGCGGAAGCGGCTTCTGGCAGCGCATACTGTTGTCCCAATATCTGCTCCATCACAAGTGAAGCGAAGTTCGCATTCGCTGAAATTAAGTCCTTCGCCGCATCACGCCGCACAAGGAAACGGAAACAACAATTCGTCTCGAGCAGCAACCCCGCAGTCACGTCAGTCCGCTTTCCATCAATCCCATACCGGAATTAACAATCACACTCAACACCCAGGCGACAGCATTGGATCCACGGCTCCGGGCTTCATATCCCCCATATCTGGAATCACGGTCAGCGCTCCGCTCCTAAGCCCTGCAAGCATCTGGAATCCTGGGATTTCTCCAGCGAGCGGTAGGCAGTTTCCAATGGGGAACCCCATGCCATCACTCCCATTGTCAATTCATCCTCTCTCCATGCCCTGGCTTCGACGACCCTTGTTCCCTTTCTCCCATCCATTCGGACCAACTTGCAAATTCCTGAGTGAGTCGGGCGCTCTGTCTCAAGAATCTTTTGGGAACTCCAGTGGAACCGCGATAAACACCGTTCGGCCAGGCTCCTCTGCTTTCAAACCTGTTGGGCAGCAGAGACCTCCGAGTCGGGATCATCTCTTCACAACTTGGCTCACCAGTGCAGGACTTCACGGGAACCTCCCCGAAGATTTGTCCCTCAACTCAGGAAATTCATCCAACAATAGCTCCTGCTCTCCGATCCTGGCTCACGCACCCAGTCTCGAGTCGGACAGGAAAAGGAAGAGCAGTGATGGTAATGCGAATGGGTGTTTGAAGACATGTCAATCACCAGGCGACAAGCGAAGCACCTATCGAGAAGTAGTCAACTCGAGCAGCAGTGCGAAAGAAGAGCTGTCGTGCAAGGACGCGGAAGAGGTTGTGAGCAGCAGCAGCAGCAGCAGCAGAAGTGCAAGTCCGCAAATGTTCCAAGTGGAAAGTGATGGAGGGGACAGGAAGGTGAAGAAGAGCGGGGATGACTCGACGAGTGACGAAGAGAATGTGGACATAGAGTCCACGGACGAGTTCTGGAGAGGCGAGCCAGAAGAAGCCGTGTCCCGAGTGAGCGTCTGGGAAATGGAGAGTGTGGGGCAGGAGAGGAAACGAGCACTTGACGTGGCTGATGAGCAGGAAGTGGACGTGGAGGATGACGAAGTGGACAGCTTGGTCCGAGACGGTGACTCGACTCAGAATCGTTCAAGCCACCATCAACCCAATCCAACATCTGCTGGCCATCACTTGAAGAGGAAGAAGCGGCTTTGGGACTTTGATGCGCGCTGTAATCATTTGGATTAGATCCGGTTCAAGTGGTAAGCCATTTCCATAATATCACTTCTCTTTTAGCGCATTACCTGAAGGAAGAAGGCTGTAAGTAGGAATCGATACTTTGTCAGTAGTGTGAGTCCGTCGCAGAAGGCATAGACATTGAAATTGATTCGGAGCCTCACTTAATTAAAGAATCCGGGACTGACGTGGTTCACCAAGAAGTAATTAGGCATGTGACAAAAAGGTGGAAGGAAACGAAGGAGGAAGGGTGTAAAGTTTGCTCTGAAAGGAGCGGAGTTGAATGAATGATAATTAATTGTTAGCTAAGAGGGAAGGGTGGCTGAATAGGAGTAAGTAAAGGTAAACATGGATCTGCATGAAGAGCCATCTCCATAGAAACTCAAGGCTGCTAATTCCATATGAAAGGCAATGTTCCGTGAAGCGGAGGGAAAGCCGTGAGTGAAAGGGAGTGAATGGGTGGAGCGGTGAAGATGTGGCAGGTACTTAAGTCTGGATTGGGAAAAGTCCCTATTAGGAGTTATTAAGCGGGTCAGAGAAGTAGTTCCCAGTTATCCCTTTACAAAGCCCATATTCCTGACATACATTCAGGGAAATATGTGGTCGGAGGATCGGAGGATGAAAGGGAGTGCCAAGGGAGTCGTAGACGCTAACTAAGCTCCGTCTGCCAGACCTGTCGGGACAACGAACATTGATTCCTCCTCCAAATTGCCCATGATGACATTTAAGACGAGCGTCCTCCTGGAATAACAGGCACAGACACACCACCCGTCCTCTCACTCTCGCCTACTAATCATAATATTCACTCACTCGAGCATTCAATAAGGTAATCATATTAAAAGGTTGGCTCGTCCGCCTTTCCCTCTTCGCCAGCACTGGATGGACCCGGACAGACAACTACCCACCACTCAAATAACATTTGATTAAACGTCCATTCAAATTCAACTTGGCGTAACGAGTCATAAATCAAGTGAAGGAAACCCTGCCGTCTCGCTTAGCATAATCCCCATTTTTCAAGCTTCTTCTGTCCCCATCCGATCGATGCATCCCGTCCACTTTCCAAACATACTCGCGTTTTAATTCACAGCGACTCCTCTTAATCACTTTCAACCTTTCACTAATCCTCTGCTGTGGCCAGAATCATGAAGTCAAACTCAGACCATGCGAAATGAACAGCCACCGACTTCATATGATTTGGGTGAAGTCGGGCTCCCTCATCTTAATCGGACAATACAGTGGCGCAAGCAACGTAAAGCGTGTCATAATTACTTATTCATCATCGTTCTTCTGGCATTCGTAATTTCATGGACATATTTGGTCAACTTCGGTAGTAAGTATGACAAATGACAAAATGACAGCTGCTTCCCTTTACGTTGCTTCCGGAAATATTTGTGTATGAACTGTAACTCAAGTCTCACACTCGAACATTTAATTTCCTGTTTCAGTCGTATACGGTGCTCTTACGATGAGTTCACAAGTCATCCTGAACAATTTTCCAACTTCCAAGCCTCTCAGTAGACAATCCTAAATAATTATATTTCTACAGATACCGGACATCAGGCACATATTGTACGTAACTATTGTATTACCAACATATCAACAGCCAATTATTTGTGGAAAAGGAATTCAAACCAATAGCAATTACTTTTTTTCGCGATACAAAGGAATAAATCGAGGGAGAGAAAGCATACGTCAGATATGTTCTAGTAGTTGACCTTTCGTTGAATCCAATCCCAAAGGTGACATGTGCTGCAATTATTTCAAACCAGAATTAACAACGTCGACCAATATTTTTTATCAAGTGCACGAATTAAATGTGCTTTCCGTGTCGTTGACCAATTGGTTATTAAAGGGGAACGCACTGTATGAACCATGAATGTAGAAATAAAACTGCTTCACACATTGCTAAGACTCACTAGGAACTATTAACTATTTAAATCTTGCATCTGGTAAGTCCTTAGTAGCTTGGGCATGAAAAGCACTGAAACTGTCAAATATCTGGACAGAATCTTGTTTAGAAGACTGAAAGAAGAAGTAGAACCATAGTGTTTAAGATTTAGTGAATAATTGGAGATGTTTTGTGTTGGGCGAGTGGAAAAGTGACTTTTTGAGCGAGATTAATTAAAGGGTGAGAAAGTGGAAGACGAGAAAGGAAGGCTGTGTGCTTAAACCTGAGTCCCAATCCCAACTACCTACGACATCCTAATTAAAAAGCGCCTTGTCTATTGTTGTTCTGAGAAGAGACGTGGGTTGAGTCTGATGGGAGCAGGAGAGTCAGAAAGTGAAGTGGATGGAGGAGGGAATTGTCGAGGGATTAGTGAATTGAGGCATGGAAGGGGAAATGTAGAATAAATGAGAAGAGGCATGCAGAACACGTCTTATTGAAACATTATCTCGGCCCATCCAACAACATCTAATTCTTTTCTTTCACTCCGAACAGAGCAGGACAAACAGGACAATTATTCTAGGTCGACGGAAGATGCATGCAAGAAGAGAGAGGAAGGTGAGCAGAGCAGAACAGAACACGCTTCCTCTTCTTCTCCCCAAATTACAAGCTCAGAACAATTCCGTTCATTCGAGCCGTCTTAATGTGTCATTTAAGGACTTGACGCTCCACAATGAATGTTAAAGCTCCATCAAGAGCCCCACTAGAGAAACTCGGCTCGAAGCACTTCTCAGGTCGGCAGGGAATTCCTATAGGCCATGTAATCAATTTCTAACAACCCAATCATCTACGACTTTCCCAGATCAGCCGCTTAAGTATCGTCCTTACCAACACATCACTGCTTGAATAGAAATGAGCGGGCACACAAGGATTCAACTTAGCTTTAACCATCGTGGAGATAACTTCCGGGTTCCAAACAATCTTATCTTGATATCTGCATGAACAATATACCATTGCTATAGGTATCGTATCTCGGAAGCGGTTCTCTGCTAGCGGATGTCAATATCAAATGTTAAATTCTATGTTAAAGATTGGATTTAAATTATAAAGCCCGAATCATTTTGAGACAGCCCTATTTCGTTTTTTAACGGTAGTTGGGGCTTTCAGAGTTGCATTAATTTCTAGTTCTACAAAATGTAATAGGAAAGCATAAATCCGTGGAGTTTTAAGTTTTTACTTTACTTTCCCACAGTTGCTTAAATATGTTGGGTTTAGAGAATCCGAAAGCAATTTTTATCAGAACGTTCAAAAATAAAATATTGAGTTTCATGTGTTTACAGAGTAGTCCAGTATGGACTTAATGCAATGCGTGTGTACCGCAGTCCAGCTTGAATTTTTTTTTAGAAAACAACTCTGATGAAAATATTTATTGCAACCTAAATTGATCATAGAAAGAATTTCGTGAGTGACTGAGATTACGATGCGATCAATTAAAAAGTATATTTCGGGTTCAAGATATAGTAGTACTTCATGTGAAGTAAGGGTATTTCCATCTATGATCCTAAAAACATAGATTCCTCCACTTTACCCTTATAATGTGTCCAGCACTTTTGGTCTCAATGTGATGCTGGTTTAATTGCCTCAAAGCTACCTGTTAATCCTGAATCCCTGTGTCTCTCTCTCATTTAATTTCACTGAGAGGGGAGAGCTGAAGCTGAACCTTTGACTCACTTCTCATTCATTAAGCTCTGCTTTGCAAATATTGGATGTGTGTCCGCATAAGCTGTGAATATGAATATTAGGCTGATTGGAGCCGGCTTTCTGTGGAAAGAAGGCATTGTTCCTCTCCCTCCAAATTCTTTCATCCGCTCCTATGACTCCCCAGAGTCCGAACTTGACAAATAGCCACGAGCACATGTTCAACTCCGTCTGTGAGACACATACATGAAGGAGACAGGGCTGTTCTGCAACCTGCTGGACTCGAGGGTTCTGGTTCTTCAAGTTCCACCTGACAAAATTAATCCATTTTGCAAATTCCCTTCATCACACAAATGGAACTGGAGGCATTCTCTTTGTGGCAAATCCTGCCATTCACATTCACAAGCCCCGAGTGGAGAGCACATGTACACAGAACAGACCTAATAGAATAATGATAATATAATAACTCTAATCCAACAAAGGAGTTCTCTGGTGTGCTCAATTCAATTTCATTATGATCCGACCATTTGGATTGAACTCAAACTCTCAGGTTCCCTCGAGCACCTTCTCCGTCTCCCACAACTCAAATTAATCCCATAATACATTAGACAGCCTCTCATCCCACTAGACGATTTGCGGAAAATCGCGGCCCATCATTAACGGCCCATCATTCGCGGCCCATCATTCACGGCCCATCATTCGCGG
>JAQFXZ010000419.1:0-20033 GCA_034694025.1 Ceratophysella scotica | reverse complement strand
TTTTCATAGAATTTTGATCTCTGGGTTCATTGACTTCTTTATATTACCTAATACCGACGAGTTCTGATTTCTGTATCTAAATATTTTAGGTACTTACTCGCAGATGTAAACTAGGTGGCTAGGCAACTCAAGTTCTGTGATGTAAATTTTGAATCCTTCATGGGAATTCGTATATTGCAATGCTTTTCTTATTGAAAACAACTTGCCATATTTTTAATTAGGTTTAGGTTTGGTTTTGCCGAAACGTGGGTATAAATTTTGAAATCGTACATGGCAGCTTGTATGATGTAATATGTAATGCCTCTCTTATGGGAAATAACTTGTCATATTTTTAGTTAGGCTAGGTTTGCCGAAACGTGCGATGTAATGTGACAAGTGGTCTGCCGTAGGAAAGCAGTGCCTACAGTGTTTTCCATACAAGATTCTATGTGCATCCGGAATTTTGAAAAAGAATTAAACGATAGGAAACACATGAAAATTCAAAAAAACAACAACTTAGCTGTGATTGCATCGGCCACTAGTACAATATCTTAATTAAGCGTCATGCACTGCACTTCAGAACTTGAAACTACCAAACGCCGCGCTGCTGTTTCACCTTCAGAATACATTGTGTTCAATTGTTGCATTTTTTGTGACCACGTCATCCGTCATACGTGGGTATTACTGAACAGTGTCATGATTCATGATACTAATTATGCTAATAGGTTCTGAAATTGGCATCCCGTGTGCAATTTGTATTGGTAGTGCACTCACAATTCCCAACATTAATTTAACCTACTTAAAAAGCTCAATGTCACCTATCTCGGCGTTGGTGACTATTTGAGTGGAAAATTCCTCTTTGTCATCAATGTCAAAGTAGGACGGGGATCTTGGCTTCTTCCGCATTCGGGGTGCGAATTTCGTCAGAAAGAAATGAAAGCATAATATCGTAAATACCAAGTGTACAGTTTAAATTGTTTAATACTTCGACGAATGACGAAAGCGACACACTTCAGGTCAGGGCTTGGGCTGTTAATGGTTCCGACTAACTCTGATCGGAATTTGAAGTAACGAACGATGGACCAGGGATCTGCTGGACTGGAAGCTGTTTAGCATTATGTTGGCATGGAACAATTATTAAAGCAGCAGATTTACTTTGCAAAAACTGCTTATGTATAATTTTTAAGTTTTAAAAAATTCGGAAAATAGTTGCTGTTGCCAGGACTATTTCTCCATGGCAACACGTAATGCTAAAGTTTATATTTTTTTTAATATAGGAAATAATCTTTAATTATCTAGCTTATGATATTCTTCATGATGAACCAATGAGTATAGATGGTTTCTTGCTTGGTTGTGAGGATAGGAGATGGCGTTCTCTTTTGGTAGTACTTTTCTGCCTCTGTGCCGTGCATGCCCCGCAGTGAAGAGCAAGCAGTTGCTATATAGAATTTTTTTTTCCAGATCAAATTTTTATAAAATGAAAGGGTGCATAAAATTCTCCAAAAAAAAGGAAGAAGAGGTGGTTTTTGGTTTTCCAAAATATTTAAAATTACTCTAGTAAAACCAATTCTTAGATTTCTCAATGGGAAATCTCCATGCCCAAAAAAAGGTACTACCTAAAATTGTGGGTATAGCTTCTCTTGCTATGCTCCGCACGTGAGTTACAGGCTATGCTTTCAGTCGAAGTTCCTAGACAAACAAAAATCGGAATCGGAAGTTTGAAAACTCCAGACCAGACACCAGTCAAAAAAGACAAAAGAAAAAGAAAGATTACTATCAAATGGTAGAAAAATGATGAGATGAGTGGTTTTGTCTTTTTGCAAGTCAATCAAGTTGTGATATTCAGAGAGAACGAGAACCAGTAAAACTACAACTAAAGAACATCGGGTTCATTGTAAAAGTACCTAATTAAGGTCACTACTACAACAGTTAGTTTAGGTTAGGTTAGGTTAGGTTGTGCTACTTTAAAGTTGCAGTCACTGTCACATGTAGGATTTTGCAGGTGTACAGGGTGGTTCATTATCATTGCCCCCCTTGCATTTCATACATCCCGCCATCGACACCATCATGGCATAAAAATATTGGCAATCGCTTGCACGCAACCGCTGCACAGCGCTAGATAGAAGAAAAAGATGAAATATCCTTTGGATTCCACCTCAAAGGTCTCCTTGACATCGTCCCCAGTCATGCAATACACCAAATTGAAGACAATTTGATTCCGGATCTCAACGCATAAAAATATTTTGCAATCGCTAACGAGAGACCGCTGCACAGCGTTACATTGTAGAAATAAGTCTAACTTGGCCACCACTGTAAACGGCTCCTTGTTTCCCTGCGAAGAGCAAAGCTGCTGTCTTGAGCTTGAGCACATAAAATCAAACATGAATTTTCACTTTTAGCGAAGTTTAACTGTTTATGGAATTTTCCGAGGCTGGAACGCCTGAAAAGTTTGATTTGGTGTGATCAAGACTTTGTGCATGTTTGCTCTTCACGGGAGAAGGAAGAAATCGTTAGGGGCCAGAGAGACCAAAAGTGAGATTTCTTCATTTTTTCTATCTAGCGCTGCACAGCGGTCGCTCGCGAGCGATCGCTGAATATGTTTATGCCATGAGATCCGCAATGAAATTGTCTTCAATTCGGTGTATATCATGACGACTGGTGACGATGGCGGAATGTATGAAATGCAAGGGGGCAATGATAATGAACACCACCCTGTACAGTATGATTAGCAAAACTCAAAAATCGACGTTCCATTGTACCTAACGCTTAGGTCAGTGACCCCGACGTACACGTACTGTACTATTTTAATATCATGTTACAAGTATTTAGTGGTTGTTTCCATGGCAACATCATTTAGGCGTATCGGTTAATTTTGAGACAAACAAACGTTGCAGCCGACATTCTTTGTGTTCTTTTGCTTTCTTGCATTCTTGCTAGCTTTGAGTAAGTTGAACTTGTCAGCGATAACATTGTCAAATTGAAAGTGTAAGTTTTAATCGTGTTAATTGCAAACAGGTTAAAATGGAAACACCACCTCCAGCTTCGAGTTCAATCTGGGACTATTTTGTGAAGCAAGTAGGAGGAAATACAGCAAAGTGTGTAAAATGTGATAAAATTCTGAAAGCAAATAACGGTGCTACTACTGCACTCTACGGTCACCTCAAGTCACTGCATGGATTGATCGTAAAGAAAAGGAATGAGCTGAGCGAAGCAAATACAACAGGTGGGATTCGGCTTATAAAAATTAAAGTGCATGCTCAATGCTCAACTCATATTGAATAGCACAACACCATCTAATGCCATTTTAAAACAATTTAAGGAATCGATATTTCAATATTACTTCAATATCAATATCGGCATTCGAAAACCTGACTATCGATATCGAGAAACTTCTTCGATAAGACATGCTCCTGTAGAGATCGATATGGCGTTGTAAATTGGAAAGCTCTTGTGAAATCAGAAATGAAGACAGGATATTACCTACTTAGACAACGGTCCTTCCTTTTTCGAATGGTCGAATCTGGGGGCAAACACTCCTGTGTCTCTTGTCTGGTTTCTAATACCGAAGTTATGTAATACGTGTGTCGGTTTCGGCAGATGGACCAGACGCCCTTTTAGTCTAGCGAGGTTCTGGAAACCTGACCTAACCTAAACTAATCATAGTTATCTTAATAACTATGATTAGTTTGTGTGCTAAGGTCATATTTTGCCTTAACCCTCGCTAGACTAAAAGAACAATCCTAGACTCAAACAATACTAGTCAAATTTTAAAGCCACTATCAAACGAAACTCGCATATAGCATCAAATATATCTGTGTGCGATCTACAAAAAGCGAGGACAAAGCTTGTACAAACGTTTGACGTTACAAGAGTTTACGCTCTCCAAGAAATAGATCTCGCCTCATATGGCAAGAGTACAGACAGAGTACCCCATGAGAAGTCATAATACCTATTGAAAGCTGCCCGTGCAGTCTTCAGTGTTTTTCATGGACAAGTTTTATATAAAACCAAACTAAAACATCTTCTAAGCTAAACGAAGAAACGTCTGCCTTTGAAAAATATGTTGTTGACATGGAAAACATGACAAGCCGAGATAACCTTTATTGACCATATCATACCATAATGTACAATGGAATTTGATTATATAGATTTGGATGAGTCCGAGGGTACAAAGCCGGTGTTCACAAAAGCGGTGTGCCGCCCGGAGTCTCCTACTAATGCGATGTGCGGCCCGGAGCGTTTTACTAGAGCGGTGTACCGTCCGGATCCGGAGCCTAATACTATTTCTGCAGATGAACTCTCAGCCGTGTTGGCTGATTTGGGACACACAGTTAGCCCTGCTGTTATTCGAAGTCTCATGCGGAAACGCAACCTGTCAAAAAAAGCTAATCCTAAAGAGCTGCCTCCGCCAGAGGTTCCGGAGGTCGTGCCACTTAAGAAGCGAAAGAATCTCCCGTCATATATCCCAGATTATTTCCCAGCAATGCCAACTCCTAATGCGTATATAAGCCTTCATGTAAGGGACATATGTGTAGCTCGATTTACTCAATGCACCGACTTTGCTTCTGAATTACACTGGAAAGATATTTTCATTCGCTTTTATTCGCAGCCTACCGAGGAGCCTCCAGTGGACTATGCTGACTATCGTGAAAAGCTGGCTAAGCAAAAGCGAGATTACGAGACTTCGTTGATAACGTTCTACGCTCAAAAACTACCCTGTTTCAATTTCTTTCCGGAAAAGAAGGATCTATTTCCAATGATAGCCCCTAAGCCCGTCTCTTACTTCGATGCACTCATGCATCGGGATCAAAAATTCGGAGAAGTTGAAAAAGACGAGGATGAGCCACCAATTAACTACGTTCGAAAAGAAACATCAAGTGAAAGTCTTCCCAAAGGCGATGAGGTCGACAAAAGTGGGAGTGAAGGGCAGAAGGCTCCGGACGCGTCACCTTGGGAGCTCATCGACAATCCTTTCCTTCGGCCTGTCCGCCAGTCGACTGCGACCAACAACTACACGCGTATCCTTACCTTCGACCCGTTCGACAGCCAAGTGCAACCAAGAACTGCACAATCATTCTTACCTTCGACATGTTCGACAGCCGACTCCGACCAAGAAGACAACAACTAAGTAAATTCATGGCTCAAACTATAAAAATACTCTAAGGTGATCCTTATTAGTTCCTATAAACGCCGATACTGTATAAATAAATATATTTTGCTTTGCGTTGTAATGATGTAGTACGTCAATGGTGAAAAGTGGATATACGCATATTATGCACTAATTGAATAAACTATTAGTATTAATTTAATTGTAACTATTTAGTTTTCTTGGGAAAAATACTCATATGCTTAGGTTATTGTCATTGTTTAAATTCATCATTTAGTTTAAATTCTTCAGTTGCAACGCTGTCTGTCATTGCAGAAGAATTACTGTTATGAAAATAAACACCGGTGAATGTTGTGATAAAATACTATGTATGTATGTGTTTACAATTTGGAAGAATCCATTGTGAAAAATAGAATTAAGCCTAACAGTAGCAAGATTTAGTAGTTGACAAAGTCACGCAGGTGAAATAGTTAAAAATCTAAGATATCCGTTGTAGACGAGCAGATAGAAGTTTAAAGTCGACGTTTATAGGATGCTGCATCCACAACAGTAGGTTTTGGGATATTTGGGGGCGGACACCTGTTTGTCCAGTCCATAAATGTAATACTTTCCGTGATGACGCTTCCATTGGTAGTCGATGACGGTGATGGGGACCATTCGGACCTGATGTCTCTGCAATTTTCAGAATATATCAAGTTTACAAGATGATCGTAAAGCTAGTTAGTTCATACTCAAACAATCTTGAAGCCTCAGGGCGTATGTTTGCATTTTGTATGTACGACAGATCTTTAAGATCATGGCGGACGTGTTAGCCTAGGGTGGAACATATCGATCAAGCTTCTCTGAACCTTGATTCGCTGTCTTATCACGTATGCGTGCACACTTATTGTGGAATTATAAATAACCTTCGAAATTCGAAACCGTAAGTTTCGTGACCGACGCCCCACTTATTCTCTGGCCATACTTGCATTGCATTGCGATTTGTGTGTTGGCAAGAGCCTCATCTTACAAAAAAAGGTTTCGAGGGGTCTAGACTTTATGGCCGGAGAAGAGCCTCATCTTCCAAGAAAAGGTTTCGAAGGTTGTACAATAATTAACGTACCTGTGCTAGGAGTAATGTTTCAGCCGAATGTTCCAAATGATCGTTGATGAGTTGGGCGGAGGCTGTGGCCAAAGTCTCGTCTGGACCCATGATGTCCGGTGGCAGAGCCGTGAGGCGAACTCCAGTTTCTTCCAATCCGATTTGACCTTCCACTTGACGAATGAGTTCAGGAGACAGGTCATCTCCACCTGTCACGTGCTCTCCTACTGTCACCTTCCTAGTAAACACAACAGAAGGATCGATATTAGCTCTTATATTGACAGCGTATTTCGCTGATGAAGTGAAAACAAAATATTTACACATTTTAAAAGTTAGGTTACGTTATGTTAGGTAATATTTCTTTTCTAGCTTGTCATAATTTCTAGATGTCGAAAAACAGATTTACACATCAAAACTAGCCACAAATCAAAATAAACACAACACATTACACGCTCCGTTTTCAGTTTATTGCCTATTCATAGTTTCATATCATCGTTTACAGTTCGTTCGATATTTGTACTTGTTAGGGACAGCAGCATTGTCCTTTCTTTTTCAATTGCTTATCGTTATCATATTGTATTCCAGTTAGTTTTTTAGTTGTGCATTCAAGATCTTGCTTATTAGTTCATCAGACTCAAGTCTCGAAGCTTCTTGGACGTCTTGAACGTAGTTTTCTCCACATCCGAATCCTCGTCGTCCAAATCCTCCTGGTCGCATGTCGGAAAAGTACAGAGACGATCAAGATCAGTGAATCCGTAGTTCATCAATGCTTCCAGTTCCTCCGGATCTTGTTCTTCTTCAGAACCATCAAACTCCTGAGGCCCATCCTCGTCATCTCCTGCAGACTCAGCAGCTTCATGGCGCCACTCCTTTGACTTCATGTAGCTACTTTCCTCTACACAAGAAGATTAAGAATTAATAGTGCTTTAAATATGTAGTTGGCTTTCTGGATCATTCGACGAACTGCTATCATCAAATCAGAGTTTATTTTTAGGTACCGTTTGCATCGATTCCAGGAACAGAGAAGCAGTCCGGCTCTTCGAAGGCAGTAGAGGGCGGAGCTCGAAGGAAAAAGTCGTATTGGTCTTCTGATGCTGACAATCCACGGAAAAGTGGACCTTCACTTTGACCATCCTCTCCATATCCAGCAAACAATTCATGGGCCAATTCGTCATCATCGCTCGTTCCATAATTCTCAAAGTCATTTCCTTTCCAATCCCGGGAAGCAGAGCCCCGAACCGGACGAACGCCAGAAACAGGCGTATTGGGCCGAGCAGTAAAATCCGGCTTCAAGCTACAGAGGCCTCCAGCTCGCTCAGCAAAACTTTGTGTAAGCATTGGGTTCTCCATGTTTTTCACTGGAACAAACGGCATTGGTTCCTGATTAGTAGATTTCGGATTTTCCCGTTCGTAGTAGTCATCACCCATTCCTCCTCGACCACCTCCATGATTTGAGCCAGTTCCATACATAGGTGGTTTGACACGAGTATGCGGAGTAGTGTGAACCACGCGTGTGACCATGCTGCCACTTCCAGGAAGGCCGTATCCGTTAGGCCAACGAAGAACTTCAGAAATAGATTTCCCAGACATAAAAAGTCCACAGCCTGGTCCACTAATCAACTGGATTTTGTATCTGGAGTCCAGCGGTCCAGTTCCGAAGGACTGCAAATAGATACAGAATCATTTAGACCGAAAAACAACTTTTGAATAATAATAAAAAGTTGAAACTGGACACATATTCATCCAAGGCTCACCTTGGAAACAACTCCATGAGAGACCAAGTGAGCCAGTGCTGAACTAAGGGCCATGCTGAAAGCAGGCGTGTTTGGAACAATGTAGGCACTCTGCATTGTTTCGATGATGTCTTGGTAGAGCATGCCACGAGGATAGAGATTTTCCCCAAAACGAAGTGAGCAAATAACCAATTCCTTAGCTTCACATGACTTGGCAACCGTCTTCTCTTGAATGGGAAGTCCAAAGTCCGCACGTCCCAAGTTAACGTTCCCACCGAAAGATTCGAAAGCCTTGTCCTTTAGGTTTTGTTTGTGAATGGGCCGTTTGAGAAGGCTGGGTCGGTTAACTCGAGCCCGGAGCGATTCCTGAACCGGCGGGAACAAATGATTCTTCTTGTTCTTTGCGTCCAGAATGACATCTCGAGATAGACGTCCAGGTGGAATAAACTTCCGCAACGGTGGATTCTTCATTTCAGAATCCCAGTCTGTGCCTTTTCGGCTTGCTCCTAGTGCCGCACCAACGGTTCTCCTTCGATTAGGTCCTTGTCCACTTGGTCCCTGACTACCTTGGACACTTTCAGCATGACTTTTATTCTTTATGATGAGCTCACAGAGGCGGCTGGTCTTGTCGCTCATTTTATGAGGTACTGCCCCATTTGGAGGACGGGTGTAGCGAGAATTCCCGTTCTGAGAATTCATTTCGATTGAAGGCCTTCGGCTGAAAATTGTAATTAAGTAGCCGAATGAAGAGAAGTATATTCTCGTTCAACAACAAACGACAACCAGCGAATGAAAAGTAATTTGAATTTAAATATGCCGCCTCTGCGAACGTATTCTTTGTTCTACGTTTTCCTCTAACAGACGACGAAAACTAAAATCCAGACCAAATCGTCAAGTGACAGTTGACATTGACTACTATTTCAATTTCTATACTTGAATAGAGAATAAGATGACAGTAACACGATAAAATAATTATTCTCTGTACCTTCGACAGCAAAGGCCTTTTCTAGTCCTGGTTGGCGAAAACGGTTGACGAGATCCGGTCAGGATCTGAAATCTGAACGGAGGACGAGAGCTGCAAGATGAACGTCCTTCTCCCTCAACGATTAAAACTCAAATGACAGCAAACTTCGTTCTTCCCGCTGAAGAGAGGAAGAGGAGCAAGAGCGAGCGGTGCTACTTCTATCTCACGCATTCGGGCACAACAATCAACAAGTAGTACACTGTTGCCATATGAGTACTAAATTCTTAAATGCTGCAAATCAGAAGTCATCGCAAATACAAAACGTGAAGCTAGAAGAACCGCAGAATTATTCCGCAATTCAGTTACAGAACAATCCATTGTCGACACCCACATATTACAGATGAACCGAGTACTTCGTACTCCAATGATGTCGAAGGAGAGTTGGAGTACCTTAAACTTTAATGCATATCTGATTTAATGAATATATGTTGGAGCTATTTATTATGGATAATTGGCTATTTTGCACAATGGCCGGCTAATATGGAATGGAAAATGACTTCTACATAACGTACGTTCATTACCGCTTGCAATGTATTCGATTTTTGAAAGTTAGCTGCTCCTACTCAGAATTTTACGCTGTCTAACGATGTAATTTTTTATTCAATCAATATAGCTAAACCCATGAGTACAGATGAATTTGCTTTATCAGGACCTTTGTATTGTATGTTCATTTAATTTGGTTGGGTGTATCTGATTGACTTAAGAATTACAACATTGGAAAGATCGTATGAATTCTGAGTAAGCTAACTTCAAAAATTGAATACACATTATTTGCACGCGGTAATGAACGTTCTTTAGAATTCCATATTAACAGGCTATTATGTAAAATAGCCAATTATCCTTATCCACTAGTTCCAGCACATAAATTAAATACTTATAATAATTGCAATTTGTATTTTACAGGTTATAGTCTATAGCTCCGTTCATACTGACTGATAAATACATATTACGAAATTTAGTGAATAAATTGTGTGTCATTTCAACTCAATTTCTGCCTCATTTGTTACCGGATACATACAAACACAAACACAAGTATCAATCTGGCATAATTAATTACGTATGAAAATCAAATCATGCCCCAAAAAATCATTCAGTATTCCGTCTTTTCATAGCATTTCCACTTTGCAAATATTGCAGTAAATAAATAGGAAATTCTTAGCTAGTAGAATACGAATTCCAATAATTCGATTTCGGTTAACAAGTGAAGGAATACATATTAAAATAGTTTCGACTTAGAGGGTAGGTGGGCAGTACCAGACCCAAGAAGCCCACTTCCGGCTTCGTAGGTCATTCATTCCAGTGCAGGTACATATTATGAAATCAGCACCGACTAGATCACGGGGTCGGTGATGATTGATGATGAAATACATACATAGATCGGGAACTACCTGAAGGATTTAACACCCCGAGCTTTGCCTTCTTTCAAACGAATAGCGAATAGCGTATTGGTGCTGGGGCTGGGACAGGAGCTACCTGAACCATTTCTCAACACACTACTCTCCATAGGATTTGTATTCCAGTCGTCCGGTCCCCTCAAGTCACAAGACCCCTTAGCAACAACCAATCAGAAATGTTCCCCAGGGCTATACCGTACCATCCTGTGTCTGAACTTGCAGAAACGAGCTCTCGACGAATTCATTCTTAAATTCTGGCTCCTTGTACCCATTCAGACTTCGAGTAGGTAAGATCTCTCTTTGACTGAGCTCCAACGAGAGACCAAGGACTTGGATTGCAGGTGGAAGGACTACCTGAGGATCTAACGGCCGTCTTTTTGGTAAGTGCATTTTTTTGTATTAAATTATCGCTGTAATATTTCCAGTGTTCTTAGCGTTTTAGTTTATTTATGCTACTAAATCTATGGCGTTTTTTGCGTCCGAAATTTCTTTTTTTTGAGTCCGATTTTGTTAAATCCTTTTGAAAAAGTGAATCGGCTGGGTTTAGTTTGATGAAAGGCAAATGTTTACGCTGAAAATATTAAACTACTTATAAAATTTCAGTTCCAACTTACAGACCAGCTGTTTCAGTGGTGGAAAGTCAGAATCACGAGAGGACTTGGGAATCGGGAGTTACTGGAATTCTCCCGTCACCTTGAGCATCACGGTAAGTGGTTTTTCTATTTACACGAATATATTTGTTTAATTTGGTGCAGCTGCCACTTATCCTGAAATCACCCAGCTCAAATATATGCATACTTATGGTATTGTGCTGGTGCTGTTGAATGTAGATGGTTGCAAAGACCAGACGTCGAGCCCGTGCTCAGACAGAAGAGCCGCTGGTTCCAGTGACTTCGATAGTGACCCCGACGACAGTGAGCTCGAGAGCAAGAAATCGAGCTCAACCCAGGACACTTCAGAACCCCAAAAATGAAACTCGCAATTCAAGACCGAGAACCCAAGTTCCTCGGAAGAAGGCATCGTCGGCTTCCAGATCAAAGGTAAGTAGAATTGCATGACCTTAGTGACATTTACGAACTTGGCACAATCTTCCAGAATATGGAGATTCTAGAACTCGGTTCCTACTTTTTAAGGATTTTCCAAATCGGAGATATTAATGATTTCTTTCTGAACAGGTGAGCACGAGTCGGAATGAACCCAAAAGAGCATCTCGTAGGAGATCAGCTCCCCCCACAACGAATCCAGGCGACAAAGAGCAAAGTGAAGATGATGAGGATTCAGAGGCTGTCGAAGATATGAAGATTAGTACGCGAAGTCGGAGCAAGGCGACATTGAAGAAGCAATCAGCAATGGAGAACGAAGCGACCAATCATTTTGCAGATAACTTGCTAGCTGAAAAGAGACCTCGGAGCAAGAGCCAAGGCAGAGAATGCAAAACTGAAACTACCAAAAAACCCAAGCTTCAAATAGACAACACAGTCATCAATATGCGAAATTCAGATCCAGCCCTGCGAGAAGGCTGGATGTGGAAGTCCCGATCGCGCTCCCGCTCCCGCAGTTCATACAGAAAACCAATCCTAACCGTAAGGCACTTTTATCTTTTAGATAAAATCTTTAATTTTTTTTTTAATAGCAGCAGCGCAAAAATCAGTCACAAAAATATACTTTCACGTCGTTGCTCCATAATTATCAGGAGACAGAGTGTAATTTCAAATATTCATTTTCTGATTAGATCCAGGAGAATGAAGATCTGGAAGTGGATGAAGATGAAGATGAATTCGAATTTGAGGCGGGACCGGTTTCTCACCGTACCAGGTCTCGCTCGCGCTGTAAGTCAGTCCCTTCCGTTTGGACAGCTCCAGTCGTAACCAGGAGCCGGAGTAAGAAGCCCAAAGCACCTCAAGGAGTTGAAGTGCCAAGTTCAGTGAAGGAACCTGCGGCAGCAGGATCTCAACTGCAGAATGAAATTGAAAGCTCGGTGGAAGAGCCGATTTCGGAATCCAGTAAACCAGAAGAAATGGAAGAAATGCTTCCTAAGAAGGGAGCCACAGGTATGTTTCTAGAATGAATTTGTATTTCATAAAATACTTACGATTTTGCTAAAGCATGGCCAAATTATCGAAAATCCTCAATTTGTTTCTCAAAAAGGTTCAACGAATGCGGTGGTCAGGGTAGACTTCGAAGTTCCGCTCGCTAGGGCTAATGCTCATGCTCAACCAGAAGCTGGCAAGACTCTTGAGGAGTCTCTGATGGACACGTATGAGGTGCCCAAGGACATCGCCGCAGTGCCCTCTGCCGCCATCCAAATTATTTCAAAGGCCCTAGCGGATAACACGGACCCGGATAACCCCGACAAAACCTTGGCGGGAGTCTGCTTCTCCGTGCTACGGCATACCGTCAACGAGGCAATCGACTCGATTTTGCACAAGGACCAGCTTCCAAAATCAACTTTAACTAAGGTATTTATGTATTTATATGGAAACCGAATTTTTGTAGAAAATACTAATAATTAACCGTTAACTTCTAATTTAAAATTGAATGTTTATTACAAATAGGTCCGTCCCGCACTAGCCGCAATCGCTGCTGCGTCGTTGAGCAATATCTCTCCAGCACCAACACCAACTGATCAGGCTTCGGAAGACCTCAACTTCTCTCTGCACCTTCATGTTCAGGACAAGAAGGCCGGGGTGGAGAAGCTTAAGTCCTTCATGGTGTTCCAATTCAACCAAAAGGAAGGGAGACAACTCGCAGCTGTACTGAAGGGACGCTTCTACAAGTGAAGTAGTTCTGGCCAACTACCTCCCGAAGTTTACTTAGTTTTATGAAATAACCGACTAAGTTAACTTAAGGAACAAACATACAAAAAAAAAACTTTGTTCGAAATTAAGATATACAATTAATTACCCCTTGAGTCACAAATTTTCATAGAGTAGGTACGTGAAACTCTGTACTAACTAAGTGGAATTTGTTGACACGGAAAGATAAAAAAAATACAAACTGATTGCTTGAGAACATTTATTTGCACTGATTTCATTCGCTGATCAAACTTAAGGATTTTTGTGCAAAAACATTTTCAGGAGCTCGCTGCGGATACCTATTTTAAGAACTCCACGATTCACATCGACCTGGCTCCAATAATCTCATGTTATACTGCATACTTTTTTTTTTCATATTTTAGGGGTTTATTGTAAGATTGCATATTTTGATGATTTTCTAATATCGGTGATAGTTTTGGAGTTTTTTATCATAATTTTGCCCCTTCCTTGAATATTTTGTCACGTTTTGAAGGTAATTTTCTATTTTATTCGTTTTCTAATTCAGAATCTTTTTGCAGGCTTTTAGTTTTTGGCATTGCTTCGAAAATTCAAGAATGCTCACATCAATCTAATAATTCCCAACATTTCTTAATTTAACTACTTTAAATGGACTTACTAACAGACATTACTTTTTCGAAATTCAGATGTATATTTTTGAATGAAAATTTTTTTGCCGCATATTTCAGTACACAGAAGCCATTCTTTCCATATCGCACACTCTACTTTCCACAAACTGAAAAATGAAAGAATTAGGGGTTCCGTTTTTTTTTTGCGTCCTGAAAGAAATTCAAATCATGAATCATGATCATGATAAAGGGTCCATGAGCTAGTAGTATTAATTTCGTCCTGACTGCAAGCTTCATGTTGATGAGAGCGAATCACTTTGGTTCAGATTTCATATTCATTATGAACGAACTTGGGGGTTGGATACTGCGTTGGGGCGAAACTATCTTCTTGAAGTCAAGAAGATGGTTACCACAAGACGAAGTTGCTCGAGGGCACAGATGACGGAAAATATGCAAGCGCTCAAAGAAGCGATGGCAAAAACCAAATGGAGGAAATAATAACAAAAACATTGTGATTACAAAGCTTGTAGCCAAAGCAAGGCTGAGTCGAAGAAGGAATCCTTTGACCAAGGAAAAAACGGCCAAGTTCATGCTCGCAGCAAAGAAATCTCCAACTCAAAAGCGACCTCGCGGTCAGGGCATCCTTTACGTGCAACCAGAGTTCGGGCCAACTCACAACCATTTCGAGCCGTATAAGTATCAATTTTAGTGTAGAAACCAGCAGCAGCCTAAACCATGCCTGGAAGCTGAGTTTTTGGTGGTCACGGGTCGCAGTGAGTATTTTTGGGCTCTTGGGTCGCATATTTTGGTCAGGGTTTGATCACAGTGAATCGCACGGTTCACTAGCCTATGTTTAGGCTGCTGCCACCTATGAATTAGGTAGGTACTTCTCTCGTTTTACGACTCTTCTCCCCTTGCGACCAAAACCAATAAAATTTCATTGCGAAACTGCGACCCATTATTTTGGGCTGCGAGCTGCGACCTATTGGTTATTGGCAGAAACTCAACATAATGAATACAGTAAGATGAACCCAATTCATTTTAATATTGTTTCCATTATTATTTTTCTAGGGAATTAGTTTTTTATAAATTGATTTAAAATAGATATTACAAATTCAAAGTAGGTAATTCTGAAATGTAGAGTGCCATCCATTCTATACCATGCTATAGCTACCTGCAGCACTATTCAACACATTGTCTCTCTGCAGAATTTTTGTTCGAGTCACCCTCAAATATCAAGAACCTCTAAGCAACAACCAATCAGAATTGTCCCTCGGGGCTATACCGTACCTGAATTCACCTGAACTTGCCGAAACGAGCCCTCGACGAATCCATCCAACGATATGCTAATGGGCTAGCTGGTACCAGACCAGACAGAACCCGAGCCAAGAACACTTCCGGCTTTCAAAGTCATTCATTCCAATGCAGGTAGGCATTAGGCATTAGATCAGGAACTACCTGATGGATTTCATAACCTGGTAGTTGGAAGTGCCAAGCATAATCAAACTTCCGGGTTGAGCTTCCATTTGTTTTAAGTGATGTTCGCGTTGGTTTGGTATTGGAATTGGAGGTACCTGAGGCATTTCCCTACACACTGCTCTCATACATAGGATTTGTGTTGCAGTCGCCCCCTCAAGCTACAAGACCCCCTAAGCAACAACCAATCAGAATTTCTCCTCGGGGCTATACCGTACCAGACCGCCTGAACTTGCAGAAACAAGCTCTAGGCGAATCTATTCGAAATTGTTACTCTTTGTACCCGTTCAGACTTCGAGTAGGTATTATCTCTCTTTGACTGAGCTCCAAAGAAGACCAAGGACTTGCAGGTTGAAGCAACACCTGAGGATCTAACGGTCATCTTTGGTAAGTGCACTAGTTATTTCTTCTTAATAACTTGTAACTTCCAGATTTTCAGTACTAGATTTTCAGTAGAATTGAATATGCGAAATTCTTTTGAAAAAGTAGAGTAGTGAAAGGCAAACGTCAAAAATTCTTTCATAATTTCAGTTCCAACTGGACACAAACAACAAAACAATTCAGTTGAAAGTCAGAGCCAGGAAACGACTTGGGAATTCTAAACATCAGGAATTCTCCTGTCACCTGTCTGTGCACCACGGTAAGACCTTTTTTAAAATTAAACAATTAAGTTTATTGTGTAACTCGGTTCATCTACAATTTATGATGAAATATGTGGTATTGTCTTGTTGAATATAGATGGTTGAAACGAGAGCCCAAGCTCGTCGTCGTGAGAAGACAGAAGAGCCGCTGCCAGTGACTCCGGTAGTAGCCCCGACAGTGAACTCTAGACGAAGAGGTCGAACTCAACCCAGAGCAGCCCAGACCTCTAGAGCAAGAGGTCGAACTCAACCCAGCTCGGCCCAGAACCACGAAAATGAAAGTGGCAGGTCAAGACCAAGAACCCGAGCTCCTCGGACTCGAAAGAAGGTATCGTCTACTTTTAAGCCAATTCCTCGAGGTCGCTACATGACAGCTTTAGTAAGTGGATTTGGATTTTGACTATTTTAAGTGACGCGTCTACAAAAAAGCATTTCTACGAACTTGGTACAAAATTCTTAGAAAATGCAACTTTCGAATTCAGGTCCCGTTCATTGGAAGGACTTTCTAATTCCGAAATATTGATGATTTATTTCTGCATATAGGCTAACACAAGCCAGGATGAACCCAAGAGGGCAACTCGCTGCGGATCAGCTCCCCCAAGGATGAGTCTAAGCCACATCAGTGACAACAACGATTCAGAGGCTGAAGAAGAACAGAAGAATCGAAATCGTAGCCGGAGCAGAGCGACATCGAAGAAGCAATCAATGTCGCAGAACGAAAAAGTCATCCTCAACACTTTGGCGGAAAATGGTCCAGCTGAAAAGAGACCTCGGAGTCGGAGCAAGAGCGAAGGCAAACAATCCAAACGGGCTTCTACCAAGAAAGCCAAGCTTGGCAAGCGCAACAAGAAGGTCGACCGTAAGCGTGAGGAAGATCCACCCAAACGAGAAGGCTGGATGTGGTCTTCCAGATCATCCCGTTCACGAAGTCGAAGTTTGTCCAGAAACCCGACCCCAAGAGTAAGATATTTTTTTTTCAGACTCAGATCTTGCATGTATTTATTTAATGAAGTCAATCACCTAAGAATCATTTCACGTCTTTGCTCTATAATTACAGGTAGTGTAGCATAATTTAAAATATTTATTCTGTGGTTTTACAAGAAAACTGATGCTCCGCAAGATGATCCTCCCTCATTTGAGGAAGGACCAGTTTCACGACGTACGAGATCCCGCTCGCGCTCAAGGTCAGCAGTCCCAATCGAAAATACAGTTCCCGTCAGAATGAGGAGACGAAGTCAGAAGCCAAAAGCATCTCCAGCTGTGGAAGAGTCAGTTACAATGGAAGACCCCCCAGCAGCAGCAGCAGCAGCAGCAAATCCACCCCAGAAAGAAAGAGAAGCTTCGATGGAAGAAACACGACCACCACAGACTCCAGAATCCAACAAACCAGGAATAATCATCCAAGAAATGCTTCCGAATGGAGCTACAGGTATTTACTGCGTATTTTTCAACAATGAGCTCATATTTAATACTCACGACCTTGGTCTAAATTGTTGTGGAAAATCCTCAACTTCTAAATTAATTCAATTCGGTTCTCAATTAGGTTCTACGAATGACCCGGAGGAGATCAATGAACCATCACACACCCAAGCCCCGTGGACGGAAAACCCCGCTGAGCCTGCTACCCAAAAAAACGCTGTCATGGCCATAGGCGGTGGGTTTGATGGAGAGGAAAACCATGACGCGATGATGGACATAGACGTCTCAAATGATTCCGACGTCATCATATTGCCGCCAGAAGTTCAAAAGGAAAGCGAGGATGTAACTGAATCACCAGCTATTTGCTATGTCTGCAATTCCGGGTTGATAAAAGAAAAATGCGAATTTTGGCTGAATGCTAATGCTCAACCTCCAAAAGCTAACAAGGCCAACGCCAGCACTCTTGAGGAGTCTCTCGTAGACCACACGAATGAGGTGCCCAAGGACTCTGACTAAGTGCCCTCTGACGGAATGCCCTCTGAAGTAGTGCCGTCTGACGAAGTGCTCTCTGACGAAATGCCCTCTGACCCCCTCCCAATCATTATAGTGGCCCTAGCAGAAAAAGCAGACCCCAAAAACCCTCTACAAAATTGGCCAGAGCCCTGTATTCCGTGGCACTGGCTTCCACGCACGACGTGTGCCACACACTTTTGTACAGTAGTAGTACTTTTGTACTTAAGGACAAGGCTCCACAATCGACTAAAACTCAGGTAGCAACCCGGAAGATACCGATTTTTTAGACAATACTAATTAAGCGGTAATTTAACCCTAATTCTTTGAATATGTATTACAAATAGGTCCGTAGGCGAAGCGCATCACTTGCAATCGCTAGTGCTTCGTCAAGCAATAGTTCTCCAGCTCCAGCTAATCCGGCATCTGAGGAGGTCAACATCTCAGTGCACGTTCATGTGGAGGAGAACAAGCCGGAAGTGACAGAGCTTAAATCCTACCTGGTGCTTCAGTTCAATGGAGATAGAGAGCAACGAGATGAAGTCGCAGCTTCATTGAAAAGGAGATTCAACAAATGAAGTAGTTCTGGCTGACTACTTCCCGAAGTTTACATCCTACTAACTAAGTTAACTTACGGAACAAATATTCAAAAAAAAATTGTTCGATATTAAGATACAATTAATTACCTCCTAAGTCACAAATTTTCATAGAGTAGGTACCTACCTCAAACTCTGTACTAGCTAAATGGAATTTGTTGATAAGGAAAAATAAAAAATACAAAATGATTGTTTGTCAAAATTTTTTTGCACTTATTTCATTCTAATGTCAAAGGAAGGCATTCCTATGAAAAAGACATTTTTGGGAGGGTGCTGCAAAATTTTTAAGATCTCCTCGATCCGCATTGATCTTGTTTCAATAATCATACTACCTAATATCTTGCATTTTGACTGTTTTAATGCATATTGGCATATTTTAACGTCTTTCTAATTTGTTTGCATATTTGAGAGTTATTGAGCAATATTTTGCACTTCTTTTTACTGCATATGGTGACGCTTTGTGACGGTAGTTTTCTATCTTATTCGTTTTCTAGACAGAATTTCTTTTCTGGGTTTAAGTTTATTTTTTATTTTTTAATATACAATAACTTTCGCGGCTTGCTATAAATGCAATTTTTCTCAACATTTCTTATATTTTTCAAGTTTTTTGAAGGGATTTTGCCTTTTTAGTAATTTGTTGTTCCATGAAAAATTGTTCTTTGTGCATCGTACATTTTTGTGCATGATAACCTGTATTTCCATGAATGACTGAATTTTGTGGGTTCCCTTTGGTGAACAAAGTTAACTTACGGAACAAATATTCATGAAAAATTGCTTGCTTAATTAACTCCTGAGTCACAAATTTTAAACTCTGTACTAGCTAAGTGGAATTTCTTGATAGGGACAGATTTAAAATTAAATATGGTTGTTTGTCAACATTTATTTGCACTTGATTCATTGGCATACCTATATCGAGTTCAACCATTTACCACGTAACCAAAATAAAATTGACTATCTGGTGTATTTTCCTTTTATGCAATTTAAGAAGGGACAAAGAATACAGGAAGCGGGTTTTGCAACTTTTAGAGCGAGCTCTGACTTCGACTTTCAAAGTGACCCAAGCATCTTAAAGGAATATTCTCAGAAGAAAAAAATTGAAAAAATTGAAAGCAAAACCTAATGGAAAAGGTTAATTTTAAGGGTTCGTTTTTTTTTGCTCCGAATCGCAATAATGCTTTGATTTAAATTTAAAATTAATGAACTCAGTCAGTACTAATTTTGCTGGATTTCCTGCTTCATGACAATGGATGAATTAGCTTCAGATTTAATGTATTAGGAGAGAGTTTGAAGAAAGCTGGAATGGGAAAGGAGGAAGTATTATGGACAGGGTTAGAATTGACCCTTCACCCATTGTCAAAGGATATATCACGCGGTGGCTGAGCTGGAGTGAGTTGGAAAGGAGGAAATGTGAAAATGGAATTATCTACTATAAACTGACCGAATCTTTTGACCGAAAGCCAATTACCCGATTTATAAGATAACATTAACTGTTCAGTGTGGAGATCGGAGGTTCGGAGAGATACAAATTCTGAGCGGAGGTCCGGAGGTCGAACCAAGCACCCATTTATGTCTGGAGGTTCAACGATATTTTATTAAGGTTTAGATAACGCTAATAATAGAGAGGTTGAGATTTCCGTTATCGTCGAGTTTTTTGAACGGTAACGATTCAAAAAGTCATTCCAGCGGACTCA